>CAHIKZ030005521.1:1305000-1570000 GCA_903632075.3 Acanthosepion pharaonis | reverse complement strand
TTATCTACGTAGATTGCTTATTTGATCATATTAAAGTATACTTTCCAGGCATAGCTAATATTTATTGATTCGTCTTCTACCGTTTATCAACCTTTTCAGGTTATTTAAAGCCAGAATATATTTTTAGAAATTAATTTTTTTTTAGATAATAATGACTAGCAGTAGAGCCCGGCGTTGCCCGGGGATGTAACAGTAAGAGATAGATCAAGTATTGACCATCATAAAGACTGAAAAATAAAATTGACAAAGATTATTGTTTAAGGTTGACGGACACGCATGTCTTAATTAGTTTTTTTTTTTTGGGGGGGGGGGTTGTTTTTTGGGTTTCTTTTACGAATTGGTCAAACCCAAACACAAACAAAAACATTGTTTTCAATCGTTATGAGTCTATCGATTGAATAGAATTTTATTATCAACAATTGTCTTGTAAATGGAATTTTTAAAGCATTCTGAATGTAAAAATAAAGAAAAAAGTGTGCAAGACAATAAGAAATACCTGCCCAAAAAATGTAGGAAATCCGATCCCATATATAAACGAACACACACACACACAAACAACCTGGGTTTTATAATAAGTATAACTCGATATGAGTTGTCCCCCTTTCATTCTGGCGACAGAATCCTGTTTTATCGTGTTTTCAAATTGATTCCGTGAAAAAACAATTGTGTTTTCCCAATTTTTGGCGCTGTCAGAACCACTGCAAGGTAATTTTACGCAGTCCTGTAAAGTTTTGTTGAAAACGGTTGAAAAATATAGGAAATCCGATCCAATATATAAACATACACACGCACACACACACACACACACACAATATCTGCGTTTTATAATAAGTAAGATTTAGTGATACAATTCTTACAAATTAACCCATAGCTAAGAGAGAAGACATGGATTCACACTTTTCCAATGGTATTTGCGCGTAAGTGAATATAACGAACCCAACGGGAATTGGAACTCGGCTCTTCGATTAAAAATACCGAGCAGTTATCGATTACACCACCCGCACATCTAAGCTTACAGCACCCATCTAGGTACTGATCAGGATCGACGTTTCTTAACTTCAGTGATCGTGTGGGAACCGGTGTTTCAATTAAAATATAATTAAAAGCATGTGTTTTATTGGATTATTTTTTATATGTCAATTTATTTTATTTAAAAAATAAGTTTATTTACGATTTGTTTTATTGGAAATAATTAAAAACAAAAAAAACTGGTTCATATTTTACATAATACCTTTTCAAATGCCTTATTTGAAAAAAAAATTCTCTAATTAAGGTTTTAATCCTTAATAAATTACTTTTATTCGTTTATAAAAAAAAAAAGTTATGTTTTTCGAGTGCTCAGCTGTCCCGGGGCTCAGTAGGCCGTGTCGAGTTGGCGGTGTGGAGTTGTCCTGCACTCCCAAAATGATGGGTGTATCAACAGTATACTTGTTATATTTCTCAACATACGATGCCGTGGGACTTTTGAAGATAGTCAATAAACACAATGCCTTTTGCATCCCCAAAACTGAGGCTATCACCTTCCCTGCAAATGAAACAACATTGGCCTTCTTTGGAACAGGTGATGAGAGGTTTTTTTTTCACTGCATGGACTGTCTCTTTGTCTCTGGCTCAAAGTAATGAATCCAACACTTATCCTGGGTTATAAAACGCTCGATGAAAACCAAATGTTAGATTTTCCCGTGATGTTATTTGCCTGGTGCACTTTTGATTAGATGTCAGAAGGCGTGCCCCCCCCCCCAACAGAGCAGAAACCTTCACCATGCCCAGTTCATTGCTTCTCAACTCTCTCTCACAGGATATGCCAATAGCATTGGTTATTTGATTTATAGGCACTCGCCTGTCATCCATCATCATGTAGTGAAGACGATCAATGTTTTTCTTGGTGATGGTAGTTGCAGGATGTCCAGACCTTGGGTCATCTTCAAGACTCTCTCTTCCTTTCCTAAATTCTACTAGCCACTTTTCCACTGTTGTTAAAGCTGAAGCGTCATCCCCTAATTTAGCAACCACGTCAGCATAAATGTCCTTGGGGGCTGAATCTTTTTTTTCTGTAGGTGCTTAATAACACGACGATGCCAAGTTTTATCCATTTTCAAGAGAAGTCTCTGCGAGTTACTTTTGAAGTCTTCTTTGAACTGTCAGATTTCAGTTTACCTGAAAACAATGCAATTAATAAGAAGAGTTGAAATTAATTTCACAGCTGTAGCATCACTCCTTCATAGTCAGCCTATGAACCTTTCAACCCACCCTAGTTGACAGTGTAGTAATTGTAAGAGCAATCAGAGCTCAGGAGAACTGTAAAAGTACTACAATTTATTCAACTAAACGCGTAGATAAAATCTAGCATAGAAACAGCATGGAAGCCAAAATGCATGGATGTTGAACCTTGTTCACCAACAGCTGCCAGAGACAACAAGACTCTCAGATAGTTCTCGATGGTAAACATTTTTCTAGGAACGAAGAATGTGGTAGCAGCATCTTATGTTCACTATGTACAAGCAATGGACTCGCCCCAGTTGGCTATTTGACTTGTAACACCTATTCTCCTTTTGTGGCTGAGCCTCGTTTAGTTGAATAAAGGTTAGCACTTTTACTGTTGTCAAGAGCTCTGTTTACTCTTACAATTACTACAGGTACCACTCGGTTCCGATGATTGTGAAGAAGGAGGAGGAGAATGGCTTTTTTCATTTGTTACTTTGTTTGGTAATTTAGACATTTGGTCATTCCATACACTACATACACTCCTCGTTCATCCCACGGCCAATGCCACCAGGTCCCATATTAGTAAGGAGGTTCTAAGAAATAGTAAAACCGATCCTTATGTAGACCAAGTCAAACTGTTAGAAAGTAATCTGACTTATGCCAACATAAAGTATCCAGATGGAAAGGAGTCTACTGTAACTGTTCGTGATTTAGCACCCTGCCCGGAAGTGGAGCTAATCCCCGAGTCCCCACTGTGAAACAAAATAGGAGTACCTTGGATGTCCCCATACCAAGAGGACAAATCGCATTATGAAGATGATGCTGGGGTCCAACAAGTCAGGAGAACCGACAAGACTCCAGATTATTATGGATTTTAACGCTACATTTTTCTAGAAACGAAGAATGTGGTAGTATCATCCTATGTTCACTATATACAAGCAATGGACTCGCCCCAGTTTACTATTTAGCTTGTAACTCCTATTTTCCTTTTGTAGCTGAGTTTCGTTTAGGTGAATAAATTGTAGTAATTGTAAGAGTAAAAAAGAGTTCGGGACAACAGTAAAAGTTCTTAGCTTTATTCAACTGAACGAAACTCAGCTACAAAAGTAAAACAGGAGTTACAAGTTAAATAGCCAACTGGGGCGAGTCCATTGCTTGTACACTAATAACATAGGATACTACTATCCCAGACAGTGTGGACATAGGAATCAAAAGTGCATGGTGACGCTTCTTATTTCAATGTCTGAAAATCACATTTAAGTGTGATATATGCAGTGTCATAATGCATCTCTCTCTCTGTCTGTCTGTCTGTCTGTCTGTCTGTCTGTCTGTCTGTCTGTCTGTCTGTCTGTCTGTCTCTCTCTCTCTCTCTCTCTCTCTCTCTCTCTCTCTCTCTCTCTCTCTCTCTCTCTCTCTCTCCCTTTATACAGGTTACTGGGGGTCTTCCATCTGTTGTCAATAAACTCCAGCTGAAACTCGGACGTCGTCTGAAAAGCTTTTCTAGAAAAAAAAATCTTTATTGTATGGGCGTCTTTAGCAGGACTAGATTTTACTTCCAAGTAAAAAAATTTATGCAAAAGAGTATAATTAGGAAGGGATAAAAATATTAAAAAATTCAGGAAGATGACGGAAATTAAGTAAAATAGCTATCCAAATTTAAAAAAATATATATTTATCATTTATTTTACTGATAGAAAGATTAATAAAAGTTATCCTCAGGTCAAAATTAGAGTATTGTATTTTACTGGAAAACTCACAGACAATTTAAAAAAGAACAAAACATTCTCAGTAATTTATTATAAATGGGTTCCAGATGAATAAATGAACTCATCCATGACGTTTCAGCAGAAACAAAAAGAAGACTGTCCGCATCAAACATAAACGCTCCACTTACGCACACCGCAAACTATAACGTCACCATTCCACTTAAAACTCTACTCGTCTATTGGTTGATTAATATTCTGAGATCCGATATAATTTCCTGGATGAATTGATTTAATAATTAAAACTGATCGGCATCGACAAGAGTTATGATAGGAGGAAAGGTAAAAAAGAAATCTAAAAATGCCCATTGATTTCGTGCTTGCATTCTGGAAAAATGATATTTGTCTTTTGATGCCTAAATGTATGGCTGCGTCGATCCAGAAAAGACAAAGGACGAAAAGTTTTATCTGACAAAAGAATGAACTTCTGGTTGGCGTATCTTTAGGTATTTTCTTTTGTTGTGGTAGAGTATTCTATTATTTCTGTACTTCAGCGGACTTTAATTCACCTGTTTATTTTTTTTTTTAAATCAGTTTACCTTAAGCAAGGGAATAAACTCGCTGAGACACAATGGTTTACTGAGTGTGAAAGAATACGAGAAAAAAGAAAAACACTATTAAAGCGAGAGTACAATAAAAGAACAGGAATTAAGAAAACAGAACATAAAGTTTGATATTGCCTTAAAATTTTTGAAGATCAAAATTGTCCGGAAAGTAAGAAGCCGGAAGAGATTGTCACAAGCGAGAAGTGAGAGAAAAGAAACTTTCGGCATGGAACTTACCGTTACATCGAGCCATTTCAAATGACAGAGTGTGCAGAAACTGTCCATTGTTCTCTAATTCTGAGCGCTTTCGGCTATACTTTTAGCCATTATCAAGGATGATTTTATTTTTACTTTTTAACTGGATGTAATGTTTCAAATGTGTCCCAAAAAGAAAACACTTGTTCGAACACAAGAAAAATTAAATAAAAACTCAATCGCAGTACCTTTTCTGTCGTCATTAATGAAGTAGTTTCATGATGATTAAGGTGTAGGTGTTAAACAAATTCACTTTGCAAAAAAAACATGATTTTTATAACAAGTTTCACAATAAAGATTTATGTCATTGAAAGTTGTATAGATTTGAAACTAAGCCCCTCACATCAATTTAATTAATTCATTCAAATTTATGGAATCTTATTTTCAGAAAGGAAACAGTTTATAAAGAAAAACTTTCATAGAAATACATGGAAATCTGAAAAAAGATAGCAATAATGATTAAAATATTATTAGCAATATTATTAGCAATAATGATTAAAATATTATATATATATATATATATATATATATATATATATATATATATATGAAGATGACGAGAAAAGGTAGAAAATTTTAAACCGATGCGTTTCACCGAGAGCGTCTGGTCTCTTTGTTTTCCTCAGGTTAGAATGAATGAAATACAAAATTGTATATGAAAAAATGCCTCGGGATCTCTGTGGATAAGTGGGGACCATAAATCAAATTAGATTGAATTAAAAAAAAACATCCCCTGGTTTGAAAAGAATAAATAATACAAAATGAAAATGAAAAACAAATAAATTAACCCAAACAAACAAATAAATAAATAAACAAACAAGCCACTCTTGCAAAAATAACCGCCAGAATAGAATACCCACAATGCATCACTGACCCATATATATAAATAGTCGAGGAAAAATCCAACATTCGCGGCCTGACGATTGTCGCCTCTGAGTGTTAATTTCAATGTTCATATATATACACACATATATATATATATATATATATATATATATATATATATATATATATATATATTATAGGAAAAATAAAGAACAGATAGAGAATCCACGGTTCTTAGCATTTCATTTTTAAAAACTTCTCAATACAAACTTAGGGCAAAATTATATATTATAAAAATCTTTTTATTGTAATAGATCACAATAAAAACATTTTACATCGCTACACAATACGCATAATTTATTTCAGCAGAGAGTTTCTTTTTCTATGTATCGTCAGACCTCACTTCCAAGGAGGAAAAAATGAATTTAAACTTACACTTTTGAAGGGCAGAATTAAGAATTAATGTTATAGTGAGTGATGAGAGATAGTGTAACAGACATGGTCGAAATTAGGAAACAGTTATATTGGAACATGCAAGTTGCTCTTGGTAGTAGGGTTGATTTCTTATACTTTCTTATGCCTTTTTACTTCATTCCTCTTTTTCTTTTTATTGATTTCTTATTTTCTTCCTTTTATACTTTAATCTGCTTTTTGTTATCTTTTCCTTTTATGGAAAGAATAATTTTTATATATTTGTTCCTTTGCCTTCTATGGAAAATTTTCAAGTGATGTGTCATAAATTGTATTTTTAAATAAAATCGTTTATTACCACCATCGTTAAGCACCTAATGAGATGCTTTAGACGTCGAAACTAATACACATTTTTGACGTGATAACTTGCATGTTCCAATGTAACAGTTAATAATAAATACTTATTGCTCTAGTCTTGTATTGAGTCCTTTTTTAAATTAAGGCTATGAACGTTTGAATTTATATTGTTTTTATTCTTTTATATTTGTATATTACATTTGTCTATATATAAACCATCGCCCGATGAGGAACGAGTAAAGTTCAGAAACATGAAAGTTTTTATGTAGCGATTTAAAATGTTTTTATTGTAATCTATTACTATCGATGCAGTATGTTGTAGTTTATTATTTCATTTTCAGAAATCCAATTGTACTATGCATTATGATATAAAAGAAAATGTATCGTTTAAACATAAAAGAAAATGTATCTTTTAAACGTAAAAGAAAATGATCCATTTAAACATAAAACAAATGTGCATCTTTTAAACATAAAGGAGAATGCATCTTTTAAACATAAAAGAAAATTAACTTTTTAAACATAAAAGAAAATGCATCTTTAAACATAAAGGAAAATGCACCTTTTAAACATAAAAAATGTCCATTTTTTAAACATAAAAGAAAATGCATCTTTTAAACATAAAAGAAGATGCACCTATAAACACAAAATAAAATGCATCTTTTAAACATGAAAGAAAATGCACCTTTTAAACATAAAAGAAAATGTATCTTTTAAACATAAAAGAAAATGCACCTTTAAAGATAAAAGAAAATACACCTTTTAACCATAAAATGCAAAATAAAACTATAAACAAGTGTAAGTATGGACAAATTTGTTCAGACATATTGCCTTAATATTTTAAATTTGTTATTGCCTCTCTCTGGCGTTTTTGAATGGAGTGATCCATCGGATTATTTTTTAAGTGAATGGTCCCACTTTAGTTAAACAGAGGTTAGGGGTTTGCTCTTTCAACGACCAGGAGTATAGGTCTATCATAACTTGTGCAGAGAAGAGTAGAAATGATTCAATCGCTGAGTCAATCCAATTGAAAATTTTGGGCATATCTTGAAAAATCAAATTTATCAGAGAAACCGCAAAAACATTACTAATTTGAATGTCATTTGCAAGGAAAAGAGGGCCAAGATTTCATATAAATGTTACAAAGGGATAGTGAAAGTTTACGAAAATCTTCTCCAATAAGTAATTACAAATCAAAGTATGAAGTTAAATTATGATTGACTGGAGGCTACCACTTATGGGGATTATTAACTTATCTTCTAAGATCGTTAACTCCATATGTTGGTACAGTTGACCTGTGTGTCTTTTGGCCTTGTGTAATGATTAAATGAAATTTCACAGTGTGGATGAATACAAAATATTTATATAAGACAATATAATAATACAGTAGGATGGAATAAAAGTTGAAGTTTCAAGAGTTCACGTGTAAAAATCCTGGCGCATAAGAAATATATAGGGAGAGATAAAGAGTCCAGGTGAAAGTGCATATATTGATTCGGATTCCAATTTATTTGTAAATTGTGCTATCAATGTTTTTTCACCCACCGAGTTTATGTAGATTTACATTTTATATATATATATGTATATATATATATATATATGTGTGTGTGTGTGTGTGTGTGTGTGAAGAAAGGTATGATTGTTTTCCATTATATCATGACGGTCTAGACATGTAACATCGACAGCTAGTCGTACAAATATTGTATTCAATCTATGTGTATGTTATGATGACCGCAGCATCGGAAAATGGACAAAGTTTAATTTAGCGAATCTGATTTTGATTGATTTTCCATCTGTTTATATACACATGTATAGACCCGCTGCTTGAAAAGGCTGCTCGCTTCTCACTTGCACGCGGCCTTATAACCTGGGTTCTGATTACTTAGTCGAACTATAGCTTTGTTTGCTTGTCGATTTTTATTATCCGTCTATTTTTAGGGATGGTGTAATTTTGCTTTTCTTTATTTATTTTTATTTATTTATTTCTCTATCACCCCAAAACAATGTATGCGAATACATTTCCAGTGTTACTTTGGTTTATATTATATTCCGTATTGTTTGTTTGAAAATGTGTTTATTTTTTCTTAGTAATTATTAATTTTAATTAAAAAGACATATGATCTGCGTAAATTTAAATTAAATGTAAAGTAGACCATAAAAGTAACCATTCCTTTCTGTTATTTATTAAATTTATAGTGATTTATGAGGAAAGTGTGCTTGGAGAATTTGATGCTCACAGGATGAATTGAACGCAAGAGTAGTGGGACGCAGTGTGTAATCTATCTAACGAGTAAATGGATGGTAGAACAGGAACTGTTAAGGATGCTAAGGAAACAAACATTGCTTCGTGACACAAAGATAGGAATTTGTGGAGAACCACGATCGCCCACCTGAATGAACATGGTGCATAAAAGAAGAAAAATCTGAAGATTGGGGTTCGCGGATAGTGTAACGGATATCGGTGCAGAAAGTGAAATCGGCGTACTGAGTTCAAATTTCAGATTAGTCTGTTGCTTTCACTTTCACACAAATGTCATTGGGAAAAGGCAAGAATCCATCTATTCTAACCCTCTTCAAGCTGTGGATTAAATAGAAGACTAGTCCTCTAGATTTAGATGGCAACCAAACTGAAAGAAGGAAAACTCTAAATTTTAAAAACATGGAGAAAGCAACAAGCATATACTACACTCTCTTTCCCAAGAAATTCATGGCAATTCACAGATAATAATGACAATGTGTGGGATGACATGATTGCTTACGTCCTAAAGGGGAATGACATCTTTTTTTAAAATGTATAATTTATATAATAAAGAAATATGTTTCCCGTCATATGATGGTGTTTTAATGGTTTTCATTGTGGGTAATATAAGATTTTGTCATTTTTGGATATCCAGACTTAGGTTACCTCATGAAAGGCTCGTAAATTTAGGCGATCTTTCATCACATTCGAGTAAGGAAAATTCATTGATTTTTCACTTCACCTTTGAACTATGTTGACAAGTACTGGACACCTACAGCAGACAAATATACTTTTCACTGTATTTTAAGTAAAATTTTTGCGATTTTTTCCTTTTTGTGCTTGTTATTTATTTCGTTTTTTGTGGGTTTTTTTTTGTAATCCACATTAAATTAACTAAATTTCGTTAAATTTTGTCACAGCTACTTGATTTTTAATTCTGTGACGGCTTCTATAATTTTAAAATTAGAGGGTTGAAATATTTGTTAGCATACATTAATCCTGGCGTAATAAAAGTTAAATTTGTCTGATGAAAGTTGTCATTGGAAACTGTCTTTAATGATGGAAATTATATTTTTTTCATTTTGGGTAATATAAGGTCTTGTCTTATTTGGTCATCCATACTTCAGCTACTTCATGAGAAGCTCATAAATTTAGGCGGTCTTTTATCACATGAGTAACGAAAATTCATTAAATACCCACTTGGCATTTGTACTGACTCGACAGGTAATAGACGCCCATTGGAAACAAATACATTTTTCACTCGAATTTTCGTCAAATTTTGTAACTGCTACTTGATTCCTAAAAAAAATTAATTTAGAAAGCTGAAATGTGTCTTTTACTAGACATTAATCATGGCGAAGTTAATTTTAGCTGTTAAAAATCGTAATTTGAAACAGTCTGAAACATGATTCACCTTCACAAAAATATTTTTTGTACTTCTAAAACGAAGTAATATATATATATATATATATATATATATAAAGAGGATTCATACCTTTTCCCAAGGGTATTAGCACGTAAGAGAATGTAATGTATTCGACTGGAATTCGAATTCGGCTTACCGATTCCTCAACCCAAGCTGCTATCCATTACTCCACCGTGCCTCCTCTTCGTCTCCCTCCAGCTATGGGTAAATAGCAGGTTAGACTGGGTTCTATAGCCTTGGGTTGTAACTGGTCTAGGAGAAGGACAAATCTGAATTCAAAACCTGCGAAGAGTCGTTTGGGGACTTTGTGTCACGGAGTGCACCAGGTCTCTGTATTTGGCCCTTCAAAAAGCATGGATGGTTCTGCACAAAACCTTCACCAGTATAATCAAGTCTCAGGTGCTGGTGTCGGGCTGTTGGTTCCTAGGAACTGATCTGCTTGGCCCTCGTGAGTCAAATTCGACGGGAGGGTCGAATATATATATATATATATATAATATTATGAAGAAATACAGTCTTAAGATGTGCTATATTTATGGGATAAAGTGCTCAATATCAGAGATAGAGCGTGTGTAAATATAAAAGTGAACATAGAAGTCAACATTTGGAGGCGACAGTCTGTTTCATGCTAGATGCAATCGTCATGGCCTGAAACCAGCCATGTATGAAGAAATAGTTAAGAGGTCATCTGCTAATGATGTTTCTGCCCTTCTTAGGGCCGATAAAAACAGTAGATTGACACTAACCTATTTCTAATACTACTATTATCCTATCATGATCTAACTTCAAAATACCACTTTCGGATATTTCTCCAGTCTACTACCAATATCCATCTTATTAACAAACTTTTTGTTACACCGAATACCAAAGGACTCGCTCATCACTCTAATAAAATAAATAAACATATTTATTTTAAACCCTTGAGTCAGTTCGTTTTATATCCCATGTCTCCAAAAATGCATCACCAAAAATACCAACACCACAATATTCACACTGGTGACTTCCCGGCGTGAACACATCACGAATCTATCTTTTTGTTGTTAACGAAGTATCGATGCTGTGAGACGTTGCTATAGTAATATCCGCTGCTTCCGGTATACAACAAAAGTTTCCTAATCAATAATGTTTTTCATGTATTTTTAGCTTTATTTTTGATCATGGAAAGGGTGATTGTAATGATAAAGTAATGTTATGCATGACCAACAAATGTTTTTCACGTCATGTCTACCATCAAAGATTTCTAGTTTGCTATTTTGAAGATTATTTTTGCTTTATTTTGTTTTGTTGTTTTCCTTTGTTTTGTGTTTTTGTTTTATTCTCCTGTCATAAGTATTATAATAATTCAGAATATTTATTGGGAACAACACACCTGCATACAGATAGAAAATGAACTGAGCAAGCACACAAAAATATTAAGTAGCGTCAGACAATGACGCCTCTTCTAACTGGATTTATTCAACCTGTACAGCGAACCGATCTACAGAGAACTAGAAGTCCTAGCATTTATTATTTATTATTGATTGGCACAATCTTAACAATACATGAAACAAACCGATTAGCAAAAATATTCAACAAAAATAACGTTAAAATCAGTTACAGCTGCACAAAAAATATAACACAAATAATAAAAAGCCAAAACAAAACAGTAACAAACTGCAATAATGAAACCAAGGAACCTCAATGAAACTGCAGAAATAAAACAACATGTCCGCTCCAAAGAAATTGCCAACAAACGAATATAATATATAAAGCCAAAATATATGCAAACAACAGCACAATGTACTACATCGATGCCATTTAAGGATCATTCAAGAAAAGAAAAAACCACCACGACCTTTCATTCTTCAACAGAAAATACTCAAACAGCACTATACTATCCACATACATATGGCATCTAAAAGACAGAAATATTACACCAAGAATAAGCTGGAAAATATTGAAGAACGCACCTGCCTACAACAACATTACAAAGAAATGCCTACTTTGCCTACACGAAAAGGTAGCAATAATTTCTCATACCCAACAAAAGAAATTACTAAATATAAGATCAGAAATAATTTCTAAATGCAGACATGAAAACAAATACTTATCACAATTTATGCCAAACAGATAAAAAAAATACCAACCAACACTACTACATAAACCACCATTGAACCTATGAACATGAAATGAGAAACCACTGACACCATAACATCATCAATTATTTTCTAGTTCAAACTACCATCATATATATTATATATCAAAAATTGCATATATATATAGAGAGAGAGACAAAAACGTGGAGAACAAAAATACGCTTGTATAATTTTGTGATTTTTTTTTTCTTAGTTGACATATGGGAACACAATAAAATTTGGGGGAGTCATTTTCAGTTGCCCCCGGAATGTTTATCAGTTTTTGATACTGAGTAGTGTTTACACACACATAGAAGCACGCATCTCTCTCTCTCTCTCTCTCTCTCTATATATATATATATATATATATATATATATATATATATATATATATATATATGTGGCACCATGCATAAGTAGAAAGCTGAAAGGAAATATTCATAAATATATGATTTGTTTTTTGCGGTTTGTCAACCATTTGATAATTATTTAAGGCTGAAAAATATTTCGGGGTTAGGAATAATTCTTTCTTTCAAGCGATCTGGGAGAAAGAAAGAAAAGAGGAAGAAAAAGAAAGAAAGAAGGAGAGATATAATACGAAAACCCGGTCGTGGGCGAATAAACACACGCGCGATTGATACATAATAGATGTCGGTCAAGCACCTGACCTACTTCCGTGTCCGCGGAAAAATGGAAGTTTGTTATCAATTTGGTTGAAGAAATAAAGTTTAGAGACAATGGAAAAAAATATGATAAGTAACAAATGAAAAGGGTGTCATTGAGATGATAGTAAAAGTCTAAGGGGATGGGGAAGTGTATCTAAGGATATGAAAACAAACCATTAATACGAAAACCCAGACAATTTCTAGAGTTAAAAAAAAGCCACCCAAGGCGATATCGCTTTTTGAGATAATTAAGATTTTTGTTAACAAGCTCCGAGCGAAAGAAAAAAAATGAAATATTTTTATTAGCTCGCGAGAACGCCACCCAGTCTAAGAAATTCCTTTCTTAGATTGTATCCAATTAGCGATAAACTGTTTGACAAATACCGCGTGGACAATTTAAATTTTTGTTTCTTTAAGCAAGGTGTTTCTTCCCCCAGAACAAAGCCACGGATTGTCCACGCCCGATTAAAGACGTCACGAAGGAAGGAGGAAAGATACCGACCAGAGCTTCATTGGCCGAAGGCGGTCACATGATACATGAGGGAGGAGGAGAGACCCCTGACCCCATTGGCCGAGAGCGGTCACATGATGTGCGAGGGAGGAGAAAAGATGCCCGACCAGGACCCCATTGGTCGAGAGCGGTCACCTGACATACGAAGGACCAGGGGAAGTGGGTATACGCCCCCCCCCCAGAGGCACAGTAAGGAAGTAGGAGTGAAAGTAAGTTACCGAAAATGGAAAATCCCTAATCAGAAATAATACGTCTTTAGAATTATCAAGAAAACCCTGGGGCCGACAGACCCACCCCAGTTTCTGACTGCCTCAATAAAAGCGAGACTCCAACCGACAGAAATCAGTTGCAGTGCGGACGGCGAGAGAGAGTTGTGCCGCGGGCGGCGATGGAGTTTGAGCGCGGGCGGCGGGCCCGGTTCATTCGCCCCTTTGCGGGCAAGAAAGGCCGGTCCGTTTGGCCTAAAAAGAGAAATTCGTCCAACCCAAGTCGAAGTGAGAAATTCGTCCAACCCCAGTCGAAGCGAATAAGCTCGTCCAACTGAAGCAAGAGTTAGTTTTAGTTGCAGCGCGGACGGCGGGCCCTGTTCATTCGTCCCCTTTCCGGCAAGAAAGGCCGGTCCGTTTGGCCTAAGTGGAGAAGTTGGAATCAAACCGAAGTGAAGAAATTCGTCCAACTCAAGCCGAAGTGAATAAGCTCGTCCAACCGAAGCCGAAGAGAAGAAGTTAATTCGCGCACTGACAGCGGAGATGAGTGAACAATAATTCAGACTCTGAAGAAAGAGTTAGTTGCAGCCATGGACGGCGAGAGAAATCAGCCGTGAACGACAGGTAGAGATCAGCGCCCAGTGTTGAAACCAAACCACACCCCGAAATGCAAATTTCTAGAGAGCAACCAACTCGAAGCCTTAAAGTTGTATGGTAGAAGCTTGGTGCCACGGTCCACAGAACGGGTCGGGAGGTAGGAATAATCTTGTGTAACAAGCAGTTGATATAAAGAGTTGTTACCTTTTTCTTCAATATTTTTTTGACCTTGTGAGTTTTATTTATCTTGTGTGTTATCACCCCCGTTGGACTCAGCTTGCATACGGCTCAATCCCTGTTTGATCCCGTCTGTCTAAGATCTAATCACAACGTGGGTAGGCAGACCGGAGATCAGTGCAGTTACCCTGGTAACCAGGCGTTGGAAGCGGGTTGGGAACGACGAGGCTGGTATTCATCTAACCAAAGGGTTAGAACGTCACACTTGGAGCAGCGAGGAGCGAACAGCTGACGCCGCGGCAAAGACGTCACAACTGGTATCGTGATCATAGGATCAGAACCCCGGACCACGTCACGTCACAGCTGGCGTCGCGAACGGGATCGAACGACACAGTCGACGCTGCGACCAGGGGGGACGACGTCACATATATATATATATATATATATATATATATATATATATATATATATATATAAATTAACAATTATAAAAAGTGTTTATAACTTGTTATAAATGCAATTATGTTTCAGCACTATAGGTGCTTCTTCAGGCGGTGATGGTTAACTGGAGAATTTTGTAGTTTAAAAACAGCAATACCCTCACAGGAATAAACTGAATAAACACCTACAGTGCTGGAACATGATTGCATTTATGTTACGGTTTTTAACCTGTTTTTGTTATAATTGTTAATAAATATATTTAAGTTCTACTCTGTATTGAGCATTTTTCAAAAATGTAATGTTTGAACATTGGAATTAACCTACATTAAACTTGGATATATATATATATATATATATATATAGAGAGAGAGAGAGAGAGAGAGAGATAAGGTGTATTTTCGGCAGCAATAATTCTTTCAAAAAAGTTTGGCTGAATAACAACAACAAATTCTATCAAATTCCTTAGTAACTTTTTCAAATTTCCAATTTAGTTGTTTTATATAATCGGTAAATTTATCAATGTTCATATTTATTTTTATGTTTTTTCCCCGAGTACTTTCGAGCTATTTTTGGTTAATTCCGGTGTATAAACTTTTGCTTCAATTCACTCAAGATGACGTCATTTAAATGATTTCAAATGGATTTTCTATGTTTTTTTTCCTTTTGAGCATAATAAACTTCAATATACGGTCCCTTGTAGCGAAAAATACCCTCATGTTGGCTGCTTCTCATGTATGAGAACGGCTTCCAGAATTTTGAGTCTTTCTTTGCATTGTCCTACATAAAAAAAACAGTTACGTAAACATGCACAAAACACAATCCTTGTAAACAAATGTAGCAACATTCGAAATTACTCGTGAAAAATAATATAAAATAAAAATATATATGAATTTTGGTAAATTGACTGATTAAATAACACAACTAATTCGGCAATTTGAAAAGTTTAATAAAAAAAATTCGTCGACAGAACTTGTCGATATTATTCAACCACACAAGTTGTTATATATATATATATATATATATATATATATATATATATATAGAGAGAGAGAGAGAGAGAGAGGGGGGTAAAAAAATCCGTTGTTATATAAAAACATAAGATTAATACTCGTTTTTTTTTGTTTTTTTTAAATAAAACTTCTTCCGTTGAGATAGATACTTATCACCCTCCTTGACTGCTGTCTCGTGCCTAGCGCCTGACTGAAACAGTGAGAAGTTTAAACTCTGTATTAGGTGTTTCCGGCGTTAAATTTTAAGTTCGCACTTAAGCTTCCAATCTCAATTCCTCACAGTTAACTGGTGCATCCCCACTCCCTCTAACCTTACAGACATGAACTCCATTTCATTCCACATCGGGGTTGAAAAGACAGACAACCACTTTTGTCGTCTGCCGAAATAGCTTATTCCCCATATGAGGTAAAAGGATTTGTTTGATTATTAATTATATTGCTCTGAATAATTAAATAAAATACATCGAGCTCATTTTTGTGGATCTGTTCTAATATTTTCATATTACTAGGATTTACTTGGATTATATACGAACCCCACTAATATATATATATATAATTATTTATTTAAAAATATGATTCCATCGCTATATAAGAGTTCTCATGTTTCAAAACAAGAGCCGAAAACTTCAATATAATTATTTGAATTAAATTGAATTAAAGTACCAAGCTATGTTCCATCTTCAAGCGAAATTTTTTTTTTTTTTTTTGGTGGGGGGGATAACTAATTCCTGAAATTTACGCGTTTTATAAGCATATTCATTATTAAAATTAAAATTATTATGGTAACGGCTACAGCAATTATTTTTAAAAAAGGGGCGTAAGGGTTAATAATTTGTATCAATATCTCAGTTACATTCAAAGAGGTCAAGTCAGGATAAGGTTGGGATGTCTAAATTTAAAGCGGAAGATGACATCGTCTATTCTGGTTAAGTGTCTATGGAGATTTTTTTTTTTTTTTGATTTTTTTTCCTGAAAGGGTTTTGTGTATATAAAAAAACTCATAATTCGCTAACATTTGTTTTTTGACGACTTTATAAAGTTTTTTTTTTTTTTTTTTTTTTATTGGGTAGGGTATTTAAACTCTTTATTTAGACTATGGAGTTTAAAATTTGTATTTATTATTTTATTGTTTGTTTGTTTTTTATGTTAATTATTCAATGCGAAAATTTGATGATGCCGGCAAAAAACCGTTAACTCATGTCTATTGCTTAATAAAGTTTTATTATTTTGAAACTTGATAATGTGTAGTTTTTCATGTAGGCATAAAGGGCATGGGTCATCCCAAGTTTTACAAGTTCTAGTTTTGTTTATAATTTTCCATTTTACTTTTGGTGTTTTATTCATTTCCTTCAAATGCCATAAATATTTAGATAGAGATGTCTGATTTCTTTTATTAATATTGTTGAAGGAGTACTTATGCTGCTTCCATCTGGTTTTAAATTTATTCTTCGTAGACCCAATATATATATATATATATATATATATATATATATATGCTTGGTACTTTTGGCAATTTCAACCATGGAAATATTAACAATCAAACAAGTTATCAAGCCTTTTACGAAAATGGAGGTTCAAACAGAAATGCATTTCGTGCACTTCGCGATTTTTTGGTCAACATAATCGACCAACCGAGAGTGCAATTGGAAACGTTGGACCGTTGTTGTAGAGAGGTTCAATTCCTGCGCGCGATGACGAATAGAGGTGTCTCGATTTTCGGTCACATTTTCGTGCACTGCAGCAATGTTTTCAGCTGAACGGCGTAAACGAACACGTAATGGTGTTTTCACATCTGCCACCGACCCAGTTTGTTTGAATTTACGAACAATTTTTCCAGTTACACTCTAGAAACTTTAACACGTTGTTCGATTGTTAATCTTTCCATGGTTGAAATTGCCAAAGTTGTTAAATCTGAAAGAAAAAGGAAAAAAAAAATCATTAGACTTAATTCAAATTTTAAATCGGTCCAAGTTATTGAAACACCATTTATATATATATATATATATATATATATATATATATATATATATATATATATATATATATATTACTCAAAAGTTATTATAGTGGATAGTCGTATTTAAAATAGACGCATCTTTTTTTTTTTTTTTACTTTAAACAGTGTGTATTATGTCTATCGGCCTGCGTATTCGAAAAAATACTAATAACGAAAGTATTAATACTTTAAATACGATTATCCACTTAAGTAACGGTTGAAGTAATAAAAATATTGGATTAAGAATAAATCCATATATATATATATATATATATATATATATATATATTATTATTATTATTATTCTCGATATTCCTTTATATACATTATTTGTTTAGATGCTCAATTTTGATTGGACACCACTTTATAAACGTAAACTCTCCAAATAAACAAATGCTTGTCATCATTTCTTAATAGCACCTTTCATATCGAAACAGGCGACATAAAAAATCTATTCATACGTACATAGGAAATATCAGATGAGACGGAAATGATAACAGGGGTCACTAATAGGTAAATGTTCATCATTTCAATGCCACTCCCAGAACAACTGCATTGTACTTGCAACCAACTTCTCACGGGAATTCACCGGCACTCTGTTCGCGTCCTGGGAACATTTATAAAAATAAGACATAAAAAAACACTAACTTCTTGACAAACACTTATAAGTGCGTTATGAAACATTGATGTTTTCATTGCCTTCTGAATGAAATGACTTGTTGACGTTCTTAACCGCTATTGGCTTGTTGTAACTTACTCACTTAGAAAAAACCTAATCGAAAAAAGATCGTCTGCAACTGTTTTGACTTTAAAATACTTTTGGTCCTTATTTTCATATGACTAGGTATTTATCTTTGTACCGTCTCGAATGGAATGCGTTACAAAGTCAAGTACAAAGTGCGTGTCTCACGTGTACAATATAAAAATAAAGTCCTTTATACGTGAGAGACTCGCACTTTATGCTTGACTTTAGCACGTATTTCGTTCGAGAGGGGAAACGGGTAAATACCTAGTCATATGAAAATAATGACCAAAAGTATTTAAAGCCATATCTGTCAGACAGTTGCAGATGTTCTTTTTCCGATTAGATTTATCTAAGTCACATAATGGGGAAAGAAGGAAAGAGGGCCTAGGGAATATAACACTCAAAGTAGATACTGAAGGCAAGTTAAGCATGGGGAAAAATCAACCTACTTAATGAATTTGAATGAATAGATGACAAAACAAAGATAAAGGGAAATGATTCATTGATTGATTCAGTGATATTAAAGGTAGGATTTCAACTTTATTACCTTCGTATTCACTTGTAAGTTTCACTCGAACAGATTCTTCCTGCGAACCGCCATTTTATGGAACCGACTCCCAAGATGATGCTTCCCGACCACCTTATTCCCTTCGTATTCCCTTGAGGAGATGTAGGTTCTACTTAAACAAAGACAAAGGGGAATGATTCATTGATTGATTCGCTTTTTAAGGTTTATCAACCTTTGCAGGTTATTTAAAGCCAGAAAATATTTTTAGAGTGTAAGAATTTCTTTTTGCGGATAACAAAGACTTAGTTATAAAAGTCTTACTAATACTTAGTGATAAAATTCTTACTAATTAACCCCTAGCTGGGGGAGAAGAGGTGGATTTATACCTTTACCAATGGTATTTGCGCTTAAGTGAATATAACGAACCTAATGGAAATCGAAATTAGAACTTTATTTTCTGAGCTATTATCCACTACACCGCATGCGCATCCAAACTTACAGCACCTGGTATTCCCGAGTGGTCACCCAGCCAGATACTGACTAATCTCGACGTTGCTTAACTTTGATGATCGTACGGGAACCGATGTTTCAACATGATGTGGCTGTACACCAAAGACGAATAACAAACATCACAAGCTCGCTAATACCCCGGCCCAAGGTGTCTTAAATATACTAAATTTGGCTTAGTTTTGGCACAAGGCCTCCAGTATAGAGTCCCCAGAGATGATAGGACTTACTAGTCTGTAGTATTAGTCACTCAGATCAGCTTGCTAACATTTATACAACCGAAGCATCCAGTTGTTGATTAATTCAGAACCAATGATATCAAAGGTAGGATTTGAACCTTATTCCCCTCGTATTCCATTGAGGTGATGTACGTTCCACATGAACAGTTTCTTCCCCCGAACCGCCATTTTGTGGAACCGACTCCCAAGATGATGCTTCCCAGACCACTACAATCTCAACTTGTTCAAGTCTAAGGTTAACGGTTATCTTCCTTATATATCCTTATAAACTGTGCCTCTTACCTCTTACTCTATAACTCTCTACCTAGAGTGGCTCTTCGGTCTAATTATTCTTAAAAAATGCACAAAACCATTCATTCACTTTAATGATTATATATATAATGAGACAGAAAAATCTGTCAGCAGAGGAATTCAATCTGATGGCAGGGAATGATGGACTATTTGCTCGCAGATGGAGATGTGACTTGAAGCAAGAGGGACGTGGTGCTACAGAAAAATGCTGAGAAGACTGTGGACGGAACATGGGAGTAACGATGACCTTTTAAGTAAAATAGGAACGAAAAGACACTTATGCTTAGGATCAGAAAAAGAGATCTGAAATTTATAGGACACCTAATGAGGAAAGAGCTCTTGGAGAATTTGACACACACAGGACACATTGAAATCAAGACGAACAGAGGAAAATAATGGGAATAACCGATCTAACGAACTTGTCTAAATGAACTAGGATGGATTCTAAGCAGACAGATACTGCTAAGAGCTACAAAGAATGGGAAGTTATGGAGAGTCATGATCGCCCAATTTCTGAAGGGAAACGGTACATAAATTTATTGCCTACTGACTTGATCACGACTTCACACTGTTCAACTTTATCTGTTTTCCACACGATCAAAATAAATTGTTCTTGTCGTTGAGCAACAAATTGTTTAGAGTTACAAAGAATAGGAAGTTGAGGAGAGCTATGATCATACACGTCCTGAAGGAACACGGCAAATAAAAGAGTAATTACTGTCCACTTCCTTGATTGCGACTCGTCATTTTTTTCTATTATCAAACGAAACATTTCTGGTCATTCGGCAACAGATCGTTCATAGTGACAAAGAATAGGAAGTTGAGGAGACCTATGATCGTAATATGTTTTGCGCTATCAAATTAAATAATCATTGATGTTGGGAAACACAGTTTAAATATCGAAGTTTGCATATTACTATTTAAATTTGTTTGAGAAAAATTTTTCTTCTATTCTGTGAGCTGTTTATTGAAAAATGATTAAGTGTTTTCAAAGGTCCGAAATGAAAATAAACTTTACTGTCAATAAAGGATTATCATATGCAACCATTCCTCATCTAACGAGTTAGCTATTTAGCGACCTCCCGGATTAACGACCTGCTTTAAAATCGTATAGAATAAAAAAGTAAAAAAAAAAAACAGTTGGTACTGTACATTGTACAAAACCTTTGATCCGGGAAATTTTCTTTCTTCAAAATGAATCAAAATAAATAAATGACACGAAAAATAAATCTACTGTATTTGCCATATTCAAACCAAAGTAATGTACAGAATATAGAACAAATTTTTAAATTTGTTTATTTCATTTACTATTCAGTAAACAACGCAGAGGAGGCACGGCGGAGTAACAGATAGCGGCTCGGATTGAGGAATTGGAGAGCTGAGTTCGAATTCTACTCGAATCCGTTACATTCACTTATGTGCTAATACTCGCTTCTTGCCCCCCCCCCAGCTACGTTTTATAGTTTCGGATAGTCTACCGCAGAAAGAAATGGCGGGATAAATCTGTCTCGTCAGTCGTGTATCGAAAGATACATGATCGCCTAAGAGTGTATCACGCACGGCACATAACTGACTGACACGACTCTACTATATAAACATTTTGACATCTTTTTATTTCTCTATATAAAATTCTATGAATTTCATTACTCTGTCCATCGCACCCTCTAAAATAGCCATACAGGGACCGATCGAAATCAAATTTGGGGGAGAAGTGCAAACAGGTAAGGGGGTACAAAGTGCAGATGATTTTACTAGGGTGCGTAAAAACGGCGAAGTTTTTTGTCAAAGCATTTTTTACAAAGAAATTAGCTTACTTAAATTTCATTGATTGTTTTGCGAAATTGAACGAAACGTAAAGTTTGTAAATGTTGGCCAAAAAATGTAAGCGATAACTTCAACAATACCAAATACTGTGAGGATTTTATACAGGCGTTAGCTTCTAGTGTTACAAATGGTGCAAAAGTGACATTGAAACTGGTTAACACAAACCCATTACACACATAGTATGTTTGAAATAGTCGTCAGGTACAACTTCTCAGGATAAAAAAAGTTCATTAAGCGAGAAGTGACTATAATTAAAATGGAATTTAATTAAGTTGATGCAAAACATTTTCTTCCTGCCACATCTTCTCTGTCAGCCTTGGTTCATTTAGTAAATCTAGCTAAGATGATGCAATTTTTGTGGGGAGATGCTGGTGGATTATCAGTTAACGAGGCCGAAAATGAAATTTGCAGAATGAGTTCAAGTCCCGGCTGAGACGCTTTGTTCACTTTGCGTTATTGTAGGAACTCATTTCCTCTTCCACTACCACTCCAAACATCAGTATGTGTTAAATAAAATAGCACGGCAAACTGGGTTCTCCAGCCTTGGTAGGGCTAGTGAGTCTGGAACAATATTCAGTTAACTCTGTATTTAAGAGTGAAGAATGCAATGAGAAATCACTCCTCTGTAATCTCAGTAAAGCTCTTTGCCATTGATGTCTACTGGGATACAAGTTTACCGCCAAAACTCATATATCCAATCCATTGCTAATGATGCTGGAAAAAGGGTCAGTTCTTTTGGCCACTCCAGAAAGTACCTGACTCCTCTGAGAATATCATGAAGCGAACATGCGAGCAACGACAAAGTTTTAGAGAAAGTGGAAACAAAAAGAATGCTTATAACTTAACATCAAGAAGAGACAATTGAAATATCTAAGGCACATATAATGAGGAAAAAGAGGGCTTGGAAAATTTGATACTCACGGGATAGATTGAAGGTAAGGGAGACAAAATAAAACAACGCATAACATACTTAGTGAGCTTGAGTAAATGGATATTGGAACAAGGTTTAAGTGAAATAAGAAAGGCAAAATTTGTTAACGGTTACAAAGGACAGGATATTGGGGAGGGCCATGATCGCCTGCGTGCTGAAGATAATGAGGAATCAATCCTCTGTAATCTCAGTAAGGCTCTTTGCTGTTAATGTCTATTGGGACACAAGTTTACCCCCAGAACTCATATATCCAATCTATTACTAATGATGCTGGAAAAAGGGTCAGTTCTTTGGACCACTCCAGAAAGTACCAGACTTATTTTATTATTCTAACTTCCATTACTTCAAAATTAATCAAAATAAGTAAAAGGAATGAATAAAATGAAGTTTATTTGCATTATTCCGACATTCTATATTCACAACGTTTCGGCTGTTGTACGCTCCGGCCTTTTTCAGATGATTGGAATTTCGAACCGAACCCTTTATTTCGTCCACCGGGGTAGATTATTCTAGTTCCACGTGCTTCAACGGCACATGGCCCCTTGCATAAAGGCGTTGGTTAGATCTAGTGACTAGACCCAAGGAATAGTGAATTCAATACGCATGGCATATAACTGACTGACTGATAAGAACAAGTTCAATGAATATACAAAAATAGAAAGGAGCGTAACGCAAGGATGCGTCTTCTCACCGGACCTGTTCAACCTATACAGCGAGGGAATTCTGAGAGAATTGGAAACCCTACCGGGATTTAGCATTGACGGCCACAACCTTAACAACATAAGATGCGCAGATGACACAGTACTGATAGCAGACACAGGAAAGAAATTACAAAATCTCCTACAGAAGGTAGCGACGGAGAGTAAGAAGAAAGGACTAAGCATAAACTACAAGACAGAATGCATGGTCATCAGTAAGAGGATTAGCCCAAAATGCAATTTGCAGGTCGGGAACACTAAAACCAAGCAGATGCGGAAGTTTAAATATCTGGGAAGCCTTTTGACAGAGGTCGGTAAGTGCGACAATGAGATAAGTAGACGTATTGGGAGAGCCAAGGACACATTCCAAAAGCTGGGCAGAGTACTGCGAGATTGGAGGATATCTTTGCTAACAAAGAAAAGAATACTGAACTGTTACGTGACATCTGTCCTTCTTTACGGCAGCGAATCTTGGACAATTTCCTCAAAGATGAAGAAGAGACTCGAGGCGACGGAGATATGGTTCTTCAGAAGGATGCTGAGAATATCATGGACCGAGCTTGTGAGCAACGACGAGGTCTTAGAGAGGATGCAAACACGAAGAAGGCTTATACTTAATATCAGGAAGAGACAGCTGAAGTTTCTGGGACACATAATGAGGAAAGAGGGCCTGGAGAATCTGATACTCACGGGTCGAATAGACGGGAAGGAGAGACGGGAAAACAACGCGTGACATACCTGGCGGGCTTAAGCAGGTGAATGACAGAACGTGGTCTGGGGGAGGGAGCAGAGGGAAGGAATTTGTTGAGAGCTACAAGGGATAGAGGAAGGTGGAGAGCCATGATCGCCTACGTCCTGAAAGGACATGGTACATAAAAAGAAAGGGTTTAGTAGACTAATGTAATTTATAAACATTTAGAAATAAATAATAAATGTTAAAAATTGTACAAAAGAGATATTAAACCTTATCTGAAGCTGGCCAACACAAACCCATTACACGCGTCGAGTTCCTGAAATGGCGGATAGGTATGTCCTCGCTTAACGACCATCTCATTTAACGATCATGTCGTTGAAAAAGTAACTGGACGTTAATTGAGGAGTGGCTATACATAATAATTTGCCATTTCTTGATTAGTGTTACTCTAACTCATAATTGTTTAAACACAATTTCTTTACGTCAAATTATTAAAGTTTCGTGTTGTAACTATTTACACTATTTACAATGTTCGGACCATTGACATATTGTTATGATATTCACGACGTTTCGACTATTGTACGCTGCGGCCTTCTTCAATAGACTGAAATTTCGAATCGTCGAATTCCAATCATCTGAAGAAGGTCGGAATGTACAACGGCAGAAACGTTGTGAATATAACAACAAAGATGAGGACGATAGTCCGAACATTGTAAATAGTGTAGTTACAATGCCTCATCTCAGAAATACAGTGGAGCCTCGGTTCTCGAACGTCTCATATGTCGAACAAATCGGTTTTCGAACAGAAAATTCAGGATGAAAACGCCTCGGTTATCGAACAAAATTTCGGTTCTCGAAAAACATAGCCGAACCGAGTTAAAACACAAACGGAATAATTTCTGAGTCGACCGCCGTTTTGTATACATTCGTGTGTTGTACCGTGCTTTTTTTATCCAATATTATTGTCTAGTAACTTTTCTCCCTACATTTATTCCTAATTAAAATATAGTTTCGGCTTACGAACATTTCGGTTTACGAACGGCCTTCAAGAATGAATTAAATTATCTGTATAGACAGATGCTTCATGTTGTAGTAAGCAAAGTGATTGACGCAGGACAATGGTTCACAAGCTAGTCTCACACAACATTTACTGCTTTAACGAGATCGATCCTTACCAGATGTTCTACTTGAAAATCTTTTATAAAAAAGATCAGCACGGCGCCTCGCGACGGAGCAATGATCAACAAGTTAATGTTGCTGGCCATTATTATAATAAAATCAAGCCTCATTAGCTGACCCGCATTTGTAGTCCTGTGTCAGTCTAACCAAAGCATAACAGATATCAAAACAAATAAACAAATTCTAAAATGTCATATTGCAATCCTTTTAATGCATTACACTCCTAAACAAGCATCACACTCAAGTTTTGCTTCATTGCTGTAAATAGCCAAAGTATTGTGTAGATGGGTTGACATTTAAGGATTGCCTACTTTGGGCGGGATTCAGTTATTTCAGCGCGAAAAAGGATAGCAGCAAAACAAATTAAAATGTCTGAATATTTCTTAATGTATTTTGCAATGAAAAACAAATGGAACATTTTAAATGGAAGGATTTGGAGATATAAAATAAGTTTAAAATTTGGTTTGAAACTGGTTTTTGAATCTATTAACTTCAGTTACAGTTATCTATATTTACTCATAAAGCAGATAGATAGATAGATAGATAGATTGATAGATAGATAGATAGATAGATATGATAGACTAGGATAAATAGACATATAGGAAGATAGATAGATACAGAGATACTGATAGATAGATAAACAAGAAAACAGATAAATAGATAGATAAATAGATATATAGGATAGATAGATAAAGAGAAAGAAAGAAAGAAAAGAGGGATAGGGATAGATAAACGTGAAAAAGACTGCCATAGATAGATAGATAATAAAAATGAAAAAACAGCGATAAATAGATAGATAGATAGATAGATAGATAGATAAAAATGAAAAAAACTAATAGATAGATAGATAATAGATAAAAATGAATAAAACTGCAATAGATAATAGATAGATAAAATGATAGATAGATAGATAGATAGATAGATAGATAAAAACGTAGAAAAGACTGCCATAGATAGATAGATAGATAAAAATGAAAAAAAACTGCAATCGATAGATAGATAGATAGATAGATAAAAATGAAAAAAACTGCAATAGATAGATAGATAGATAGATAAAAATGAATAAAACTGCAATAGAATAGATAGATAGATAGATAGATAGATAGATAGATAGGCACGAAAATCTGCGATAGATAGATAGATAGATAGATAGATAATTACAGGTAAAAACGTACAGTAGATTAATATGATCAAAATTTAACAAGTGCCAACTGAAATGCATGATTTGTTACGCAGAAACAGATTGAGCCAACAACTATATAAGACTGTTGATTCTGATTTTATACAGACACACTAACCAACCTCCTACTCTTTCTCTTTCTCCCTTTTCTTTTCCTTACCTCTCTCTCTCTCTCTCTCTCTCTCTCTCTCTCTCTCTCTCTCTCTCTTTACGCTCTCTCGTTCTTATAAATAATACATTTTGTCTGTAAGAGAAGAACAACGCTTCAGTTTTGTCTTATCAGTGGGACGGATATCAGCAGTGGGTTTCATCAAATCGCTGGTCAGTTTCGCCCAGAATTTACACAAACCTGATTCAGGCAAACAATACGGACGTGTCTTTACGCTTGGCTCGCTCGCATTCATTTACTCTTCAGTTTCATTCGCTGCTTCGATACAGTTACATTTATAAGGCAACTTAATCCATATCCAACGGTTAAAGTGACAAATATTAATCAAGTAGTATTAAGTTAATCAAGTAGTATATATTATTTATATCTATCTATCTATATATATATATATATATATATATATATATATATATATATATATATATATATATATATATGCGAAACTATGTCGCACAGGAGAACGTCGAGGAAAGCGTGGCAGTTCCTGAAAATGTCTGGAACCAAAGTGCGTGATGCCATCTCTGCTAATGAAAAAAGTCTAACATCGTTAAATATCGAAATTGAGGCGAAAAGCACCCAGTTTTTTGAGCTCGCTCTTTCAAATGATGAAAAGATCGAAGACCAAAGACACATGTTTGAGGTAAGGATACAATTTTCTCTATCTCAGATCAATCGCAAATTCTTTGTTATTGCTAGAGTTATCTAAATGTCGACTTCTTCTTTTCGTTAGTTCGATCCTCACTAGGTGCCCAACATTTGTGTCCTTGACCCAGACAACTCTAAGCTAAGTCAGACCAATAGGGATTACCCCGTGGGTGACGTTATTTCTTATCAGGTGCGACAGATATTGTTTCTCTCACTCGAAACGTTGAAACACCGATTACTGTACAATCACCAAAGTTAAACAACATCGAGACTGGTCAGTATCTAGATGGGTAACCAGGTGCTGTAAGCTTGGGTGTGCGGGTAGTGTAATAGATAATAGCCCGGGATTGTTAATCGGAGAGTTGAGTTTCAATTCCCATTGGGTTCATTATATTCACTTAAGCGCAAATATCATTGAGAAAAGTATGAATCCACGCCTTCTCCCCTAGCTATGGGTTAATTAGTAAGACTTTTATCACTAAACCATAATAATCCCCCCCCCCGCAAAATTCAAAAAATCTAAAAATATTTTCTACCTTTAGATAACCTGTATAGGGTTGATAAGCCGTAAGAAAGAAATCTATCTATCAATCAACATTTAATAACCTCCAATGTGGTGATGAAAAGTTAATGAAAGTTAAATTATGTATCCGTCTATATTTCTGAGATGAGGTATTATGTGTACTATTTACATTATTCGAACTGTTGTCTTCATTTTTGTTGTCATATTTATTACAACGTTTCGGCCTTGGAGAGGTGAATTAACAGGAGATAACTGATAACTGACATCCATTGGACATGACACGTGGAACTAGAACAGTCTACCCCGGCAAGCAAAATAAATGGTTCAGTTCCACATTCCAACCACCTGAAGAAGGCCGGAGCGTACAACGGCCGAAACGTTGTGATAAATATGGCAATAAGGATGAGGACAATAGTCCGAATAATGTAAATAGTTAAATTATGTTTTTATTTTTTTTTATTTTTATACGCAGGCAATCTCTCCGTATTTGAGAGACTGGCGTAACATAGTCTTCCCACTTCTGATTCTCAAAACTCGCTTTGTATCATACTAAGTTAATCTCAGTAAATATCATTAGTACTTTAATGAGTTCGATCCTCATTGAGTACCCAATATTTGTGCCCTTGAGCCAGACTAAACTAAGCTTAATATTAACATTTTCATTATTGCATAGTCCTCGTTAAGACGATAAACTACATCCAGCAGCAATTCCTCTAATCGGGAGATTGGAGGTTATGAAGAGCGTGGAATCACCTCTTAATTGCTATTGTTCGCATGTCTCCCCTGATCCGGGGTGGTAACACCTGTTAGGGTCCGAGCTCTGAGCAAATAGCGACCCCCCCCAACAAAAACAAAACACTATGAAAGTATAAAAATATATTTTTATAGTAAAAATACCAGCAATATATATTATATAAAAAAAAGAGCAGTAATACATTTTATCTGTAGTTGAAGGCAATTACGTTCAAAATTTAGATTTTGGCATTAAATAACCCATAGTGGTAGATATACCGGAAACCAAATCAACCAAATCAACCAAATAACTATCAGAAAGAACTTCTTCATGACATTAAGCTATATAATATCCTACAATTCCTTAAATCAAATTGTATTCCAAAATATAACTTCAACAAAACTACAACACATATATCACAGCCTCTTCTAATTATGTCCACACAAACATGTATATGCACAAAATCTGAGTATCACCTACCATGTATTCAATTGTGAAAGCAGAATAACATATATCGTATTTTTATTACTTCAAAGCTTCCAAAAAAATTAAATTACGGCATTAAATGATTCAGCAAGGAGTTGATATGCTGTTGAACAATTAAATCAAATCATTATTGCGTCTTTTTCTTTTTTCAGTTTTATCTTAGTTTTCAGATTTCTTTTAATTTAATATCTTCTTGCTTATATTTAAGTTATTACAATAAATTATTGATCTTTACAAATTTGGAGCCGATATATGCTGATCGATTCTTACTTCTAACACTTGACTGGTTGTAGACTAGAAATAAGCATAGGTCAGCATGTACCGACCAAAATTCGAAAGGATAGTATGATAATTTGCATAACTACGTCAATACATCCGGGTCTGCGATGACAGAAGACTTTTTCTTTTTCTTTTTTTTTTAATCATTCATTCCAAGCAAGGCGGTAATGCTACTAGTATAATGGGGGTTTACAGGAAATTAAAGTGAAAGAGAAGACAGAAAATAGGGAGCATTAAGGGTAGGACAAAAGATGAACAGGATTAAAGAAGATAGAAGATAGCGATTGAGGTTGCATTTAAATTTTTGAAGATTTTTTTTTTTACCAGGGAATCAAGTAAATGGAAGAAATTTCCACAGGTGGGAAGTGCGAGAAAAGAAACTGTTGGCGTAGAACTAGCGGTTGCATTTAGCTATTTCAACAGTAAAATGGTGGGATCTAGATGCCAATCTAGTAGCACGCTTAAATTCATGTAGTCGGTGCACCGGGGAAAAAAGGCTCGTCACAGCAGTTGCCATGAAAATATGTACAACTATGTAAATATTGTATTTGAAATTCACTTAAAAACGCTAAGAAATTTCGCTCCGAACAAATATATATTGAGGCTTAGGGCCACATCATGTTGAAACACCAGTTTCCGTACAATCACCGAAGTTAAGCAACGTCGAGCCTGGTCAGTACTTAGATGACCGCTTGGGAATACTAGGTGCTGTAAGCTTGGGTGTGTGGCTCGTGTAATGGATAATGACTCGAAATTGTTAATTGGAGAGTCGAGTTCCAATTCCAGTCGGGTTCGATATATTCACTTACACGCAAAAACTCTTGAGAAAAACATGGAACCACCACTTTTCCCCCAGCTATGGATTAATTAGTAAGACTTGTACCACTAAACCATTATTATCTCCAAAAAAGAAAACAGAATTGTGTACAAAAATATTTGGATTTCGGCATTAAATAACCCAGACAGATGTTGATATGCCGCAAAACAAAAAAAATCAAAATAAATAACATTTATTACTTAATGTGTGTGTGTGTGTGTGCGCGCGCACTCCTTTAATTATTATTTCCAAAGCTAAAATAATTCGTCGTCTTTTGTTCAAAGTTGGCAGCCAAAGGAAATTTGCAGCGATTCCGAAACTATTACGAGCAGGATCCCAAACGCTTGAAACTGCGGAACGAGAAATCCCAAACGGTTCTTCATGTGGCAGCAATTAATGGAAACGAAGAAGTCCTTCTGTTTGCTTTGAATCAAGAAATAGGTCAGTATTGTATTCATTTCTTTATGGGAGCCCACTGAAAATTCATGCGCTTCGATTTAATAATCAGGTAAATCGCATATAAAGTAATTATATGGTAACTTTTAAATTTAATGAAAAATAGGCCTCTCGACAGGAGACTTAAATCGGGTAACTGAGCCTCGCTTTGCTGTAATGTCTACCCGTAGCTTAGTGGTAAAGCACGCCTAGCTTGAGTAAGGTTTCATAGGATAAATTGAATACAGAGTCAATTTTTGTCGAGAGGCGCATTTTCTTTAATCTCTAGGTCAGAAAATTTCAATATCACTGATTAAAAACACACAAGGACAGGTAGATAATCACGACTACCCACTAAGCAACCTCATTCCTTTCATATTCCAGTGGTGAAATGTAAGTTCCACCCATGCAGTTTTATGCTGCTTTGTGGAATAGACACCCAAGATGATGCTCCTCCGCTCACTACAATCTTAACCAGCCAAAGTCTAGGGCCAACTGTTATCTTCCCAACTTATCCCCAACAATTGTGCCTTTTATTCTCTAGCCCTCTACCTCGAGTGGCTCTTGAGCCTTGTACAGGGTGAGCGTCATTGTAAAAACGTTTACAATAAGAAGAAATAATGTTGAATTAAAAAGTAAATTAATTATTAAAGATTACACACACACACGAGAGAGTAATTAAAAAATTATCGGTACTTTCGCCATAACATCTTTATTTGAGAAGGCGGATAATTTTTTTACTTTCACTCGCATAAATATATATATATATATATATATATATATATATATCATATATATATATATCAGATATATATATATATCATATATATCATATATATATATATATATATATATCAGGTCCCATGGGCCTTCCCTCTGTAAACAGAGGGAATGCTAGCTGGGTCTGAATGGTATTGGACTCTAGCTTTCTTGAAATTCATTTTTCCTTCCTTCCATTCGTTATATTAATTCAATTTACACGCTTATATATTTTTTTATATCCCAGAAAATAAACTTGATAAGGCTGGGACGAAACCTCTTGTTCTTTTTTACCTGTTTTAAAATGCCATATAAATTTTGCTTATTCCTAGCTATCGTTAAATTTTGTACCCCCAAAAAACTTATTTAAAGATATATATATATATATATATATATATATATATATATATATATATATATATATATAATGCCAGGCAGTCGAATTCTTTGATTGCAAGCTAATTCCATGTTGCAGATGCCTGATGTTTGCCTCTCGCAAAAAACTTTGAGTAGCATCGTTTTGTCAAGAAGAAGGATATACATTTTTAAATATATCCTTCAGTTCTGTATTTTTTTACACGTTAACGAAAGGAAAGTTAAACTACGGGCGGCGAGGGATAAATGAAGTACATTTTTTGAATGTTAAACGAAAGCGAATTAATGTTGGTTTTGTTGCGGACTGGTGATTGGGTTTAAATTGATCAGAAGGAATTTCGAGGCTGTGTTCTACAACATTCGTCCACAACAATTATTTAGAACAAATACTTGGAACAAATCCTGCAAATAAAGTTGAAAACAAGACAAAAGTTGATTGCATAAAAATAACATCAAATTATATACAATTTATACAAATATTCAAAGTTGTTCAAAGTTGCGTACCTTTATCTGCTTGAGAAAAATGGATTGTTAGTTACTGATACTTGTTATGTAGTGAGAAATATCACTTTGAAAAGTATAGTAAGTGAAGTTTGAGAAAATGTTCTAGAGAGAGATAGAGTGTACTCGAAGGTTACCGAGTCAGTGAATATTCTAATGCGGCAAAGTCAGAGTTTAGACTGTCGTGGACTTGATGGGCATCTCTCTAGGTATGGAGGTCTGACTGTCTAAAGTTAGTAATTGTCTTTAACGTCTGGTCAGCAATGACTAAGACGGGAGTCGGTGAAGGTTACATCTTGAAACTTGGTAATTACTACTCCGAATGTTCACACGTGTTCGGTTTTTTATAATCCGCTGAGTGGCTCTCAGCATACGAGCGGGAAAACAGATTGGTCGCGTGCAGGCGGTTTGATTGGTCGGAACTGGCCAATCAGCAAGCCAGATTGGAGGTGATTGACCAATGAATACTTGTTATATTATCTGAAAGTAGAATTTGGCTCAGCAGATAGGAAGAGTGCATTTCCTACAAAGAGGTAAGGCTGGTTGTGTTGTGGGAGATTCTATAGTTTCATTTCTTTTATTAATATTGTCTTCATGGATATACTTATACACGTATCTGAATTTTTACACGCACACACGCCTGTGTGTATGATTCAACCTAAGCTTCTTTAACAATGTACTTCATTATTATTTATACAGATCGAACATTATTCAGTGAAAATTTATTCATATAGATCTAATATTATACAGTGATAATTTCATATCAAAGTTCAGTTGATATGCGCATATCAGTTTGTGGGGGTATTGATGCATATGTGTGCATATGCAGGCCTCGGTATAGGGCGATGGTTAACGATGCTAGTTCGATTAACCATTACTGCTGAGTATTGATTTCGATCTTCAATGTGTGATCAATACAAAATTCGTCATTAAATAGGTTGGCATGTCTTAAAGGAGTTCTACCGTTCTTAATTCTACCACCTCCTCAAGACATTTGATGTAGGTTTCCATGTTGAATTTGAGGCTCTCACCAACAAATTTTCTTATCAGAACGTTCAGAGTGAGTTTTTCCGAGTTGCCGTTCATTTGTAATCAGCATTAGACTCATCCAACTCTTTCCGAATCCTCTGCACTCAGATTGACACTCAAACACTCTGATATGTTCGTATTGGGGCTTCTGGCGCGAATGCTAAGCAGTTCCTAAATTTCTGGGGGAGTGATTTGCATCATGGTGCTCTTTTTCTCACAGACGGTGCCCAAATGACCCTACTGTACTGTGCCGTTGACAAAATCAAATACAAAAAACTCGCTGCAACCACAAAAAAGATGACATTCATAACAACAACGACACTGATAATAAACTAAATAAAAACACGCATATAACATTACCTACTAACTGCTTAACATATAATATGTAAAACAATTTATTATACTGTTCACATATCTTGGATAAACAGCCTCTTCTGATGGAAAAATGGACAGAGAAATTCAATTCAAGAACAGCCAAAACTAGCACAGTATTCGGTAATGATAAACATAGGTTATGGAACACCAAAGACGTGTCTCTCAGAATAAAGATCGACATATACAAATCAGTCGTTGTCTCAACCCTTCTCTAAGGTGCTGAAACTTGGCCCCTTTACCGCAAGCACATAAATGAAACTGACGCCTTTCACATGCGCTGTCTTTGTGCCATATGTAATATAAAGTGGTATGAAAGTGCCAAAAATAGCGCAATACTGAAGAAATGTAACAACACAGGCATTGAAATCATTAAAGATACAATTTGGTGGGCTAGTCATGTGAGAATGTATGATCATAGGCTTCCAAAAAAGGTGCTGTGTGGACAACTAACAAACTCCAAGCGTTCAGCCGGGCGTTCACTCTTACGCTACAAAGACAAATTGAAAGACAACTTGAAACGTCTCAACTTCGAGCATCAAACTGAAAAGAGTGGCGTAAGACAGGTTTCATTAACTTAAAGAGTTTTGAAGACAGTAGACTGAAGTATTGTGATCAGCTTCGTCAAGCTCAGAAGCAGAGACGCCATCAAAATCTTGCTTTAACAAATTTCATCTGTCAGTGGTTTTGTCACCTGCAGCAAGGCTGGGCTAGTATCGCACTTAAGAAAACACAAATGAAATATGTCTTTTCTTTACCTAAATTTCTCCACAATTGTCCCTAACTTAAGTGTAAAACGAAAGGCACCATCCAATGCTGACCCTCTTTTATCGTTGACGATAGGAGAGTCTACCATATATATATATATATATATATATATATATATATATATAGAAAAACACTCAAAATTACTTATTCCTACACCAAAAAACTCTCAAAATTAGTTATTCCTGCGCCAAAAACATGCAGAACATTATCAGCACGCACAACAACTAAATACTAAAAGCTTCCCAAGACAGCAAAACAGTGAAAAACAAACCATCTTGTAACTATAATGCCGGGACCAATTGCCCAGTCGGTGGTACATGTAATTCGGAAAATGTGTTATACCAAGTTACCATTTTCCCGAAAGAAAATATCAACGACAAAAAAGCATACATAGGGATATCCGCTGGAAATTGGAAACAGAGACGAGACAGTCACCGACATTCCTTCTACAATACTTTCTTGAGAAATCAAACTGCTCTATCCAAGCATTATTGGAAGATTAAAGAGAGTGGTTTCATTCCACTAATCAAATTAGAACTCATCTGTCGGTCTCAAACCCCCAACAACTTCTGGGACTGTGTATACAAGAAAAATTGCAATGATTAAATACACAAATGCTAACAAGTTGTTAAATCAACGAAACAAACTAATCTTCAAATGTAGACATAAAAACAAATTTAAAATCTCGTAAAAACGTTTATTTATGGAGAGGGGATGTACATTTGAAGTCTTGATTCATTTATAGGGGAAATAGCACATATGGGGGTACATTCATGTATATGTATGCATGTATATATGTATGTATATGTGTAGGTGCGAATGTGTGTTGATATTGCGTATCACACGATTTTGTGTTTTTTGCGTGTTTCTTCATATGTAGTTAGATCTATGACTGCTTTGCCGTTGTATGCCACACCCATATTTCTAAATTAACATATTTTGTATCCTTATCCATAAATCATCTTACTCAGTTTTTGTTTTTTTTTATTTTATTTTTTACTTTAATGAAGTCCGAAAGGACAAAACGCGTGACAAGAATACCTTTACTACATTGTCATAGATTTTCCCCAAAGATATATATATATATATATATATATATATATATATATATATATATATCCGAATGCAATGAGAACGAAGATAATATATAAATTCCAACGTTCACAGCATTAATTCAAAAGGGGACTCAATACCGATAGTAGAGCAATAATTATTTATTATAATTTTTTCACGGCAAAGATGCAACTTCGATTCGGTACATTTAGTTGCACCTCGACTGGTGAGAACCAAAATACCCCCCCACACACACACACCTATACACACACACACATATATATAAATATATATATATATATAATTTGAATAAATGTCACATTATTTCTAGTGAGATATCATGCTGCTAACATTAAAAGTAGCACATTATTTCCTTTTACGAAAAGTGTTAATTTTGTAGGTACGCATTTTAAGTAGACATCTTTGCTTTGTTTTGTTTTTTGGGGGGTTTTTTTGCATTTTCTTTTCTTTCTTTTTTTACATTTCAGTCTTTGCTTTTTGCAAACAATGAAATTACAAGAAAATTTACCTCTAAAAATAAAATGCAGGTTCGATCCCAGCTAACAGGTATACTTTCTTTAATATGACTTTCCATGATTGAGTCTTGCAGACGGTAATTTCACTGGTTGCTAAAAAATACAGGATTATCAAGTCAAACACGTGTGACCACTATAATAACTTTTATAATATATATATATGTATCTGTGTGTGTGTGTGTGTGTGTGTGTGTGTGTGTGTGTGTGTGTGTGTGTGTGTGTGTGTGTGTGTGGATAGATAGATTTTATTTTATAAAACTATCGATCTCTCGGCCGGTAAATGTTAATTTCACATGGAGTTCTACTCAAACACGGGTAACCACTAAATATAACGTTTATAGTAATAAAAAATAATATCGGATTGCTTAAAATTCATCATTATTTATTCAGTTAGCGCATTTTGTGCACTCCTCTCCATCTCACAATTGTGGTTCATGATGAAATTCAAGGCAGAATAGTGCAATGGCTTCATGGTTCCGATTGAGGGCGATATGTTGAGGTTAGCTCGTCTGTTAAGAAATTAAAGAGGCAAGACCTACAAGGCAGCGGGTGGTCTGAATAGAAAAATGTCCTTATCTTTGTTGTTATTAACACAACATTTCGGTTGTAGTACTCTACGGACTTCTTCAGGTATATGTCTTCAGAAAGTCTACAGAGTTAATGCCGCTTTTAATACTGATTTTAATTGGCTGTGTTGATTAATTGTTCTTTTCAGTATTTCTCAATGGTTGCTTGTCCTGTGTCCACTGAGTCTATAATTGTGCTACCCGGCCCAGAGACTGAACTCATAATTACTATGTTGCCAAATTCATTTAACCAAATCATTAATCCTCTAGGGTCTAGAGACAATTTCCCTGTTTTTGCAGGATGATGCACTAGTTTACAGAGCTAGCAAGATGATGACTTTTTAAGAATTTGGAATTGGAGTGCACGCTGACTAACCACTGTACTTACCAAATATTGCCCCACCTTTTTCCGATTCAAAATCTTAAAAGAGCTTTGAAAGTGTTGTAACCTAGAAAAGGTTACTGAATGAGGAATAACCAAAACGGAGGTTGGAAATGAAAATAGTAATGTTTATAATATCAAAAAAAAAAAAAAATACAATACTCGCCAGCGGCGTGAAGTAGGTAAACCACTGCTAGTGGTGGACTAATTAGACAGTATATTACCCAACAATAGTGTCCAATGTATTTATGAAGATTGGGATGTGCCCATAAGTGTTCATAGGTACGGTATAAAACAGATCGATGACAAAGTCAATCGAACTTTGCTTAGGACAATCATGAAAAAAGACGCCGGATATTCCTTTTATATATATATTTTTGCCGGTATTTACCATCACCAAGCAACAAATTTAATGTCTGGTTTTATGAACACGCTTGTTTGTACTAGCGCCATACATGTAATCAATCAATTACGCTCATTTATAGAATTATCTGAAGTCACTAAATTACTCTCCATCTGCGTTATCTGTTGTCTGGTATAATTCTTTGGGGCCAGGCTGCTTCAATAGAAGTTATGGTCAAGCAATCCCATTAGAGCGAAAAATCATATAAAGTACCCGAGAGGATATAGTACATTATTGGATAATTTTCATTTCATTTAATCAAAATATATATATATATATATATATATATATATATATGTGTGTGTGTGTGTGTGATAAAAATTATTAGGAGGATTTGATATATATATATATATATATATATATATATATATATATATATATATATATATATATATTAGGTTGGTGCAAAAATAATGTCGTTTTCTCTTTTAAAGTTGAACGTCAAAAACGACATTATTTTTGCACCAACCTAATATATATATATATATATATATATATATATATATATATTTCAATTAAATGATATATAGAAATGGGTAGGATAAAAAATCTACATTGACGCACAAATACTTGAACGTGTGTATAAATGTATTTCTTATTATAGGTGTTATAAATACAGTGCTCAATATTATGAAACAGACATATAAGGATATATTAGTGAATATACATATTATATAAGGTCAGTAACATGACTTGGACTTTCATGCAGTTTATGCAATTAATTGCATAATTATGTATATTCACTATATATATATATATATATATATATATATATATATATATATATATATATTCTTATGAAATGATGGCCTGAGTCGGAACCAGAGTTTCACGCAACCTTCAGGCGACTTGAATGTTCAAGACGTCTGAAGATCGTGTGAGCGTGAAACTAGGGTTACAACAAGGGCCATCCTTTCATATGTATTTGCTCGCGTCTAACACCTAATGCTAACTCTGCTCAAACCCGCTTGACTCCGCTTATTTACATAAATGAACGATTCCATTTATTTATGTCCTATATAACAGGTTGCCAACTATATCAGAGGCCAGAATGCCCTACTATTTACCCATAGTTGGAGGTTTTGAATTCAGATGTTTTTCTTCACGTAGACCGATTGCCACCAAATGTTATAGAACCCAGCGTGCCTATTTACCCATAGCTGGTGGGAGGAGAGATGGGTTCATAGCTTTCCTAAGAAATTCGAACTCGGCTCTTCGATTCCTCAATCCGCAATCCATTACTCCACTGTGCCTCTTAATGTGGAGATTATCCTAACTGTAAATAATGTTAATCCTTTACCGCAGCTTCCCTCACTATTTTTATTTCAATGACTCCTTTAATCGGCGCGGTCAGTTTGCGTTGTACACTTTGTAACCATTTTCGCCCGCCTAAAGATATCGATCATCAAAACACCTTGGTTGTCCCCGCAAAACAACCTTAGCGATTACCTTTGCTGCTCCTTCGGGGTCATGAATTTCATCGACTGCGGTGAACTCAATTGTCACGACTACATGAACAGTTGTTTTGCTTTTGAATCATCGTAGTGTCTATTGTGTCGCTGAGCGTGCATATTTGTGTCAAATTAGACGATTCAAAACACACGATTCGAACCTTTATACATTTTATTCACTATTGAATAAGAATAGATGTAAATGATGACCAGTGGATTACTGGTAGATTAACAGTTCGCTATCGGACAAGTGACGATGCGTGACCGCCGTCTTGAAATCCCTTTTCTTCTCTGCTGCCATAGAGAGTTCTGATCAAGAGTCATAACTATGTTCCCATTTTGGGAGCGATATAGCTCCCTTGTTATGACGTCCGTCCTAACAGTGTCTATGTTTCATTAATAGTGACAAGTTTTTTAAAAATTCACCAGTTTGCTGAAAATCAACTTGGAGGCTTCCACGTGATATTTTTTTCTGGTCGATATTCGAGTATCTTGGCACCCATTTGTCTGGCAGTTTCTGCATCCCCAACTACTCATGGATCTTAAACCCGACACATTCCCAGGAGATCTTTAGTGCCTCAATATTTTTGGGGCCAAGATTTGTCGATCTGCAAAATTAGTTAACGAACTGGATCAACAATTTCAGTAGTTGACACCGTCGAATGCATCCTAGGCAGTGCAGCATTTTTGATCTCAAATATCTTTGCACTCAAAGTTGTCACTTCATTTCTTCATAACTGTGTATTACAGGGACTTGATACTCAATGTTGATATAATACTTTTTTGTATTAGATTTGGAGTTTCTTTTGGAGTCGCCTTTTGAAATAACAGAAATTTCATGGCGATCTGAAGATGGACTGAGCAACTGACCATCTCCCTCCATATGCCTCGGTTGCTGCACGACAATGCCCGAGTCTCCACGAAGAATCCGCCAGTCCACTCAGTGACGTTGTTAGCCTACATATTCCTCTGACTGCCTATGGTACCTTGTAAGATGGTTGTAGAAAGATTGCTGGCCCTTATGACGTTTTTATTATAATATTTTATAATAAAAATAAATATATATACATATATATATATATGTGTGTGTGTGTGTGTGTGTGTGTGGAGAGAGAGAGACGGATAGACAGACAGATAGAGTGATAAACTATATTACCACGGAGAAAAATCAGAAGAGAATATATATACACATATAAAAAGATTATCATCATCATCATCATCATCATCATCATCAGTCCCCTGAGTATCTGACCATCTCCCTCCTTTGTGTGCCAACGCTGGAGTCTCTGCGAAGTATTTTCCAGTCCAATCAGTGACTTTGTTAACCCACATAATCCTCTTACTTCCTCTTCTTTTGCCTAAAGTGATGACTTTGAAGGATGACAGGGGAAAGATTGCTGGCCCTTATGACGTCTCCGTATCATTTCAACATTCTCTTCTTGGTTATGAGGTCTTCCAATTGGCCTTTTTCTTGTTTCTTCTCGCAATACAACATTTGTGATGCGGTTTACGTAAGACATGATGCCTAAAACGCTTCTGTAGATCTTACTGGTGTAAATCATATGTAAATAAGGAAGGACACTCCGACGTGGTGTAATGGTTAACAAGCTTGTCTCGCTAGATCAATAACGACTAAGTAGTGAGTTCGATACTCACTAGACGCATCCTACTTTCGGCCCCGTGACACATCTAAGCTATACTTAGAAGATATGAAGAAAAATGTACGGAAAAAACAAACAAAAATCCTAATATGCAATTATGCTGTTTTAATGTTAATATAATGTCAACGTCGGACGTTTCGGTCTAATAGACCATCTTCAGGACATATTCATAAAACATAATTAATATTAGACTATATTCAATTCAACATGAAAAAGACGATGGACATAAGAGCAAGACTAATCCAAACAGATATGCACTCTGACGTGGTGTAACGGTTAGTAAGCTTGTCTCCCTAGGTCAGTTACAACTGAGTAATGAGTTCGATCTTCACTCGGTGCCCCATAATTTAGTCCTTATGCCACATTTAAGCTGCGCTTACAAAATTGTTGACCATGTTCGTCATGTCTATGAATATAGAATACAGCGCAGTACGCAATCTGTTCAATAAAACAACGTTAAAGATTAATAGTCACGAATTAGACACTCTACTGGATCTGACTATATCGCCAATACTACCAGCAGCTCTTCCGTAATTCTTTAGTCCTCGATATCAGAGGTTAGCAGTTAATATTCGGAAAAAAAACATGGCTGCCTTTATACACGTATCATTGAATATTTTGAGCCTTCTGATTGGTTAACCCTTCTATTGGTGAACTATAAAATGAGTCAGCTCACTTTGACTGGCTCACTAGTACACAGAGTACCCGAAAATTCCAACCAAAAATAACCATGTAAACAAGGGAATTGGCAAACTTTTTTTACAGAGACAATAAAACATCTCTGTGAATATAAACCATAGTACATAAAAAGAAGTCATAATTCTGTTATTTTAAGCACTTTTGCCCTTTCTGTTGCAGATGTAGATGCTCAAGATGAAAATGGCAACACCCCGCTTCATGCTGCTGCAGAGAATCGGTCCAAGGAATGCGCTGATCTTTTACTTCAATATAATTGTGACCCAACCATTGCCAACTCACAAGGCTATCTTCCGATTCATGTAGCCTGTGACCTCGACTATGGGGATGTCCTAGAGGTATTTACATTATATTTATCCAAGCCAGCCTCTTTCTAAACATATATACATATACATATACACACGCACACACATATATATATATGTGTGTGTGTGTGTGTGTGTGTGTTTAGACAGCAAATTATCTTTTAGGCATGTCTGATTAAATAAATTACAGAAATTATGTCTGCTAATTTTTAACAAAATCCGTTTATACTCACGAATAACATTCCGTGTTAAAGGATGAGAGAAATGTTCTATAGCTGTTTAAATTTCTTTTATTTTCATTTCCCAAGTACTTTCGATCTTTTTCGAAGATCATCTTCAGGTGTGCAAGTAATACAAAACTATATGTTGTTCATTAATATAAGTATTTATACTAAGATCATCAACACACGAAAGGTTATTCGTGAGTATGAACGGATTTTGTTGAAAATTAGCAGACATAATGTCTGTAATTTATTCAATCATATATATATATATATATATATATATATATATATATATATATATATTCGATATTACATTATATATATTTTTCGATACTATTTGAATTTTTAGGTTGTTTTAAATTTAAATGTTAAATTTTAAATTATGAATTTAAGATTTGAAATTTTAGATTTTAATTATTAATTTTTTACTCCTTAGTTATTATTAATAATATTAATAATATTAATATTTTTGTTTATCTTATATTCACATTATGTTATCTTTCCTTATTTCCTATTTTATTTTGTGATAATGTTGTGATATCAATTTGTGTTTTTTTAAATTAACTGCAATATGCCTATATATGTTAATTTATTCTTCCTTTTCTTCTTTCCCACTTTTTTCCTCTCACCTCTGCTTCCATATTTGCTTTCATATATCTTTTCATCTTTATTCTTTTTGTCTCGTTTCTTGTGAGATGGCTTCTTGATCAATGTCTGGTCCTTACTCCCGTCCCTTACTCTTAAGTATTTTAATAAAAATAGATTTCAAATTATTCCTATCTCTCCTTTCCATCTCTAATTTAGACCATATCTGTCATCCTCCTCCTCCTCCACCACTCTCTGTCACCTTACATTAACTTAAAACTACCTCTCAAAAGTGTATACAAATAATACGTAAATTTAAAACCACTTTTTAATGCTTGGAAATGTGATCTGAAGAACCAAGAAAAAACATATTCCTGGGGAAATAAAATATAATCAATGGACCCTTAAGGTTATCTGTTTTCTAATTTTAATTATATATATATATATATATATATATATATAAGAGTATATTTTATCTGAGATTTGGCCATTAATTCAATATTTTTTTATTTATTTTCCACACACCTTTCAGCCAGCTCCCTTTCCCGTTCTCTACTTTTCTTCACCGGTGCCTAATCTTGTCTACAGACTAGCTTATGTGTCCCAATACCAACACCGAAGGTACAGTCAACAACGAAATTATTCGTACACCCATCAATTTTGAATATTTTTATCCATTTCTCAGAATCTACTGCTCTCATGATGCCAGATTTTTATTATACGTAAATAAGCACAATATAGGAATGTCAAACTCAATTTTTAGAACAATGGGTTAAATACAACAAATTTGACAGGCGAATTATGCAAAATAGGAAAAGACAAAATTATTTGTAGAATATAAAAAATAGAAAAAATGAACAATTTTCACAATATTAATAGTCAATAGCACGTCCTCTAATCTTTATAACTTACTACAATCGTTTTCCAGATTTTTGTTATTATTAATTTCATTATTATTTTCTTTTCTTTGATTTTTGGAATACATTCATTTCTTTCCGGGTTCGAACCAGAGACCTAAAGTTAGAAACGGCTTCTTGACATCTTCTACTGAGCAATGGGTCTATTGGAATCTTTTCCAATCAGTCTGAGGGTTCAAACTACAACTGGAGTTGTGGATGTCCTCGTGTGCCACACTTTTGAGATTTCGATTTCAAGGTCCTTGTAGTTTGACGATCTTCAAAGATACATTACAGTCTTCGGGAATTGCCATATCAATAAGAAGACACATTCTGTTCTTGTGGTCTCTAATCACAGTGTCTGGGCGATTAGCTTTAATTGTTCTGTTTGTACGTTTTGTAAAGTCCCATAAAATTGGTACAAGTTCTATCTCCGTAACCGGGTCTGGGTGATGTTGTGTTACCAATTTCTTGCAGTTTCCTTTCAGTAAAAGTTGTAGATTTTCCAATGCAGATATTGACCTACTCTGTTTTATATTCAGTGGGTGCCAATACCGTGCTACCTAATTCAAGATGGTCAATTGTTTCTGGATATTTATCACAGAATCTGCATTTTGGGCTAACACAATTTTTCAGTATATGTACTTGGTAATTTCTAGTTAGCAAGCACTGGCCATGATCAGCGAGAATAAAACCTTCAGTTTCAGCTTTTAACCCTGCACTACGTAGCCACTGATGGGTACATGGTTTGTCTAAATCATCTTGTTTGGTACGGGCTGAATATTGACTGTGAAGAGGTTTATCCTGCCATCGTTTCTATATTTGGTCGATTGCATTTGCCTTTGCTTTCTTTGTTAAGGTTTTTGCAACTACAGTAGGTTTATTATGTTTTACTTGCATTTCTTCGCCTACTTTAAACTTCATTTTGAACTTGTTGGCTTCCTTTATTACTGAATAAAGTTTCTTAATTCTTTCATATTCACAGATTATCATCCAGTTTTCTGTAGTGTCCAGTCATCTTTGAAGGCTAATTGTTTTAGTTTTGTAAGGGAGTTCTAGTTGAACTAATCCTCTGCCTCCTCCGGATCTGGGCACATACAGACGATCAACATCAGCCGTGGGAAGTGAGAAGCTTTCTCGCTTTGGCATCCATTTGCTTAATGTCAGCTATGATCCAGTTAAGGATGTTGAAAATGTATTGCATCACGGAGACTGCCAAGATGTTAATGGCTAATATTCTGTTGGTTTTTTTTTTTTGGAGGGGGGGGGGTAATTCAATACCAGACGCTCACGACTGTGGTATTCTTTTCTTACATTCCTTTATTTGGGCATGCTGTATTCCATCTCCTTCGCTAATTCCTCGATACTTATAGAATTCTTCTTATTCCAATTCACTAAATTTTGTGGCAAAATCTAATTCTATTGAGTGTGTTTCAGTAGTTCTCCCTTTCTTGAGTGTTACTTTTGCACATTTATCTGATCCGAAATCCATACCTACGTCGTCACATTTTACAGAATTGAGGAAACCTTTCAACTCATTGTTGTCTTTGGCAAAGCGTTTTAGATCATCCATGTAGAGTAGGTGATTGAACAATTTATTTACTTTGTGTCCATAACTATTATTATTTAGTTCACGCATAAGGGGGATTAAGGACAGACAAAACAAGAGGGGTGACAGGGAGTCTCTTTGAAAGATTTCTCGTCAGATATGGCAGTGCCTTTAGTGAAACTTAAGTATAATGTGGTTTTCCATATTCTCATGTTGTGTCTAAGGAAATTTACTATCACCGAAGAGACTTTGTATATTTCCAAAGTCTTAAGGATCCAGAAGTGGAGCATACTATCAAAGGCTTTATGGTAATCTATCCGTGCTGTGCTGAGATTTCTGCCTCTTTAACTGCAGTTTTCCAGGATCATTTTGTTTATAAATAATTGAACCATGTGAAACTCTCCTACATCCTTTCTGTTCCAAGGGAAGAATGTTGTTTTCTTCGAGAAAAAATTAAGTTCGTCAGGACAGACGTGATCAGACATGTTATTGGCCTATAATTTTTCAGATCATTTCGCACGTTTTGAGAAGGAGATATTTAATACCTTCAGGGATCTGTTCTAGGACTTCATTGCGATTACTAATAAGTATTGATAAAGTTTGTGCAACAAATGATAGAGCCAAAAATTAGGTAGCTTGTCATTTCCTGGGGATTTGGAGATTTCTATTTTGGGGACTTTGTTACAGCTTGCTTAACATTAGTTTTAGTTATATTTTCCCATTCTTCTACAGGTTTATCCATCATTTGTTCTTCTCGTCGGATCCACTATGCATTGGAGTTATATTCTTTTGGATAGCTCCAAATATTCTTCCAAAATTGCTACACTTTTTCAATAGATCGTGGCTTTTTGAAATCTATAATTGATTTTCCAATTTGTTAAGATCTATTTAGAATATCTTCTTTTGGCGATAGAATTAAAACGTCTTTTGTATCGTCTTGTTCTCTGTGCCTTTAACTGCAGTTTCTGTTTTAGTATTACCTTGGTTGGTATTATCATTATTATTATTATTATTATTATTATTATTATTTGATATATGATAATACATCTTTCTGACCAGTAGTGAAATTAGCGCAACCTTCAAATTTTAGGCAATTCCTCGAAGTCTAGAAGGTGTCCCCAAACTTTTGGACTATAGTTTACATATGCGTATATATGGATACACATGTTTATATTATTATTATTATTATTATTATTATTATTATTACCTGTTGCTTAAATGCTCGTATCTCTTTCTCTTTCTCTTTCAAAGACGATGCTGCAACATGAAAATGTCAACGTGAATGCTTGTGACAATTTGGGTAACACTCCTTTACACTATTGTGCAGCAAAGGACAGCTTTAATTGCGTGGCCATTTTGGTGAGCATGAGAATTTATAGCGTTACTTCACAATAGAGGGATCTAATATATTCTTTCGCTCAAAAACAATCGAAAATATACTCTGTATATCTATAAACTCTGCGCGCCTCTTTACGAGATACTCTTGCTCCCCAGTACCATTCGACTCCCCTGTAGAGAATAGGTCCGCTATCTTACCACGTTAACTGTTGATGTTGCGTTTTCTATAACAAGTACTTTTTTTTTCAGGGAAAAATTTGACAATGCCCAAACCCAAAGGTTTTTGAATTCAGAGTCTTTTTCATTGATTGGTTACCAACCAAGGATAAATAAATCCAGTCTGTTCTGCTTTTTAACCCATAGCCGGATGCTCATGTATATTTGCGGGAACATGAACACAACGAACTTGGCCATTCCCCTTTCCACGCCGATTGTCGTGTGCTATGCGCACATTTACGAAATAGAAACACGCAATATATCTTATACACGTTAGGGCCTTTTCATACTCTGGTTACAATATTTATATATCAAATGATATCGCAGATCAAACTGTTCAGTGAAACTGACATAGCACCCTCAGACTTCCATTTCTTTACTCCAATGAAAGAGACACTTAGAGGCAAAAGTTATGGTGGTGATGAAGAAGTGAAACCTACGGTTAAGAATTGGCCACACCAGCAGCCAGCTGAGTTTTACGAAGCTGGGTCGCATGCCCTCATTTTTAGGTGAAAGAGGTGATGACTATGTTGATAAGTAGAAATGTGAATCTGTGTTGTATAGCTATATGCTGATGTACGGTATGTTTGAATGTATATAATATATTTCTTATATAATAAAACAAATTACATTTCTTTTTTACTCATCCTCATGTATATATATAAAGGGCGTTTCATTAAGACGGATCAAAGTCAACAGTAAATAAATCAGTGTTATTGGTGAAAATTTATTTATTTTTCTACTGAATCATGTCATTTAAACCATACCAATTATGTGTGAAAAATAATATCGACTAAATGTCCGCCAAATCTGAAAGAAAAAGAAAAAAAGTATTAGACTCTTAGAATTCACATTAAAATCGGTCCACGTTATTGGAACACACTTTATATATATATATAAGTGAACATTGAAGTCAACACTCAGAGGCGACAGGCTGTTTGATGCTGGATGCAATTCGCGGCTTGACGATTGCGCCCAGCAGAAACAGCCTGTCGACTCTGAATGTTGACTTCAATGTTCACTTTTATATTTATATTTACATATGCTCTATCTCTGATATTGAGCACTTTATCCCATAAATATAGCACATCTTAAAACTATATTTCTTCATATATATATATATATATATATAACATCACATAGTCGGAAAAATATGCAGTGACCATTTCGTCTCGAAACTGAGTTAAGAATTATGTATCAAACTATGGACTTATTTATTCAGTTTCGTATTTTTGCAATCAGTTTTCCTTGATTCTTAATTAAAAAAAATCTGATTCACACTTTGAAAACACATTGATTCTCACCATGAGATTTGATTCTCAACTCACATTGAAAATTCATTGATTCTTATCTTGGAAAGTCTGATTCACAAAACCGATCCTAATCATATTTATAGGTAGAGAACGCTTGATTTTCTTTCTTTTTCCATGATTTTATATAATTGCGGTTTTATTTTTAATGCAGTTAAAACATGGCGCAATAATGTGCCAAAAATGCGACATCGGCTATTATCCAATTCACATTGCAGCCCGTAACGGTTCAGGCAAATCACTGGATCTTCTAATTGAACGCGGTAAGTAAATGATTCGATACTTTTATTACTTTGAACGTTACTTCCGTGGATTTTCGTTATTAATATTTCTCGAATATGCAAACAGTTGTAAAGAAAAACAAAAATGTGGCGTCTATTTCAAATACGAGTATCTACTATAATGACGTCTGAAGTAATATATATATATATATATATATATATATATATATATATATATATATATACAAAAAAAAAAAGCCGCAAACGTTTTTGGTTATAATGTATATTTTTAATATATATTATACTTTATTTTCCAAACATGAAATATAGAAAAAATTTTAATAATTATTTTTAAAATCCACATTATAACCAAAAGCGTTTGCGGCTTCTCTTTTCTCTTTAATATATACTTTTCTCTTGTTGGAACAACTATAGTCTCACCCCTATGTGTGTGTGTGTGTGTGTGTGTGTGTGTGTGTGTGTGTGTGTGTGTGTGTGTGTGTGTGTGTGTGTTGAATAATATTGACAAATTCTGTCGATCAATTTTTGTATTAAATTTTTCGAATTAGTTGTTTTATGTAATCGGTAAATTTACCAAAGTTTATATCTATTTTTATTTTATATGTTATAAGCCGTTGTCATATAAGAGAAGCACCCACCATTACATTAGGTATTTTTCGCTATGGGGAACCGTATATTGAATTTTTTTTTTTTAAATAAAAATAAAAATTCAAGTTCAAGTTCAAAACTAAGATTAACGTCAGCGAACCGAAACCTCGCCATAAACCCGCCTCTCTGAATTGACGACATTGTACAAGATAAGGAAATGTTAAATATTCATTTTTGAAAAGTTAATCTTGAAAATAATTTTTGCTGTCAATAAAATAAGAAATATAAATATTTTAAAGCGGCAAGACTATAAAATTTTTTGTGCTGTGATTATTTCGATTTATTTTTAATCTTAGCGATTTTCTCGGTATTTTGGGAGATACTTAAATATTTGAAAATGAACGTAAAAACGTTAGATTAAAAACAGTATTATTCTGTTTTTATTTTTCTGATTGTCTGAAGTTTCATCTTTCAGTGAAAACAATAGGTAAAGGAAATGTCCTTTGCTATTTGGACAGAGAAAACAACATGCCTTTACATTCGTCTGTACACAGTGGAAACCTAGAGGTGAGACTATTCTAAATATCACTCGATATTTTTAGTAATTTCCGACTGGTTCATTTTTTGTTTGTTTCATCTTTTTTTATCGCAACATTCAGACCTTTTTACATTTCTATGACCATCGTCTTTGATAATATAGGCGTAAGTTACCTCTGACTGTCACACAGAAAACTAGGTTTTGGTTCTCATCAGGGAAACCGATATCAATTCATATTCGACTACTTTTTTTACATCTGTCTCTATTTCTGATATGAGGTATTGTAACTATTTACATTTGACTAAATTTTGTGGCAAAATCTAAATCTATTGTGTGTGTTTCAGTAGTTCTCCCTTTCTTGAGTGTTACTTTTGCACATTTATATGAGATGAGGTATTGTAACTATTTACACTATTTACATTGTTCGGACTGTTGTCCTCATCTTTATTGCCATATTCACCTTCAACATCTGTCTCTATTTCTGAGATGAGGTATTGTAACTATTTACACTATGTTCGGATTATTGTCCACATCTTTATTGCCATATTCACCTTCAACATCTGTCTCTACTTGTGAGATGATGTATTGTAACTATTTACACTATTTACATTGTTCGGATTATTGTCCACATCTTTATTGCCATATTCACCTTCAACATCTGTCTCTATTTCTGAGATGAGCTATTGTAACTATTTACACTATTTACATTGTTCGGACTGTTGTCCTCATCTTTATTGCCATATTCACCGTCAACATCTGTCTCTACTTCTGAGATGAGGTATTGTAACATTGTTCGAACTGTTGCCCTCATCTTTATTGCCACTGAACACTGAGGCCTTCTGCAGATGTTATACGTTGGGATTTCGAACCGAACCTTTTATTTAGTGCACTGTACACCTGGCCCAGCAGATACCGTTGGCTGAGGAATCCAAAGAGTGACTTGACCCAAAGAGTTGCGAGTTCAATACCTGGCCACTGCAGAGGGAACAAAAACTTGGAGAGTTTAGGTACTAAAGAGAATTAACTGAAACTGAGATATCTAAAACTGGTGAAAATATAACAATCTACCCCAGTGGACTAAATAAAGGGTTCGGTTCGAAATTCCAACGTATATCACCTGAAGAAAGCCGGAGTGTACAACGGCTGAAACGACATGAACATGGCAATAAAGACGAGGACAGAAGTCCGAATGATGTAAATAGTGTAAATACTTCTTTTTTTTTTTTTAGCTTTGTTTATCGCGACGTCTAGGTCATTTTACATTTCTACGACCTTTGAGAGAGTAGGCGGAATAACCTCTGACTGTCACGCAGAAAACCATGTTTCGATTTCCGTCAAGGAAGCCGCAGTCAATTTCTCACCTTATACTTTCCATTTGGAAAATTTAACAAATTTCGGCACTCGATATGCATGTTGAAAATGAAGACAAATTGATTATCAATGGTCAGAAGTTTTGCAAAACATTACTGGCAGAATAAAGTTGTGCCTAATGTAGAATGCACACACACTACTGATGATTTTACTATGTTGAAAATCAGAAAGAAAGTGTCCGTCAGTGGCCCAGCAGTATTATGGTGTACACTTTATCTATTTTTTGGTTTTTATTAATTACTAGCAGTAGAGCCCGGCGTTGCCCGGGGATGTAACAGTAAGAGATAGATCAAGTATCGACCATCATAAAGACTAAAAAATAAAATTGACAAAGATTATTGTTTAAGGTTGCCGAACACGCATGTCTCAGTTAGATTTTTTTTTACGAATTGGTCAAACCCAAACTCAAACAAAAGCATTGTTTTCAATCTTTATGAGTCTACCGATTGAATAGAATTTTATTATAAACAATTGCCTTGTAAATGGAATTTTTAAAGCATTCTGAATGTAAAAATAAAGAAAAAAGTGTGCAAGACAATAAGAAACACTACCTGTCAAAAAAAGTGAAGTTTTGTTGAAATCGGTTGAAAAATGTAGGAAATCCGAACCCATATATAAATGAACACACACACACACACACACACACACACAACCTGGGTTTTATAAGTATAACTCGATATGAAATGTCCCCCTTTCATTCTCACGACAGCAATGCCCCTTAATCGTGTTTTCAAATTGATTTCATGCAAAAACAATTATGTTTTTCCAATTTTTGGCGCTGTCAGAACCACCACAAGGTAATTTTACGTAGTCCTGTGAAGTTTTGTTGAAATCGGTTGAAAAATGTAGGAAATCCGATCCAATATATAAACGAACAGACACACACACACACACACACACACACACAACCTGGGTTTTATAATAAGTATGATGGCCTAGCAAATGGTTCATTGATTAGCTTATTTTTGTAATCATTTATAATTTTTTTACAATTTTTACTTATCGAATAAAATAAAAAATTGCATATTTTTCTTATAGTTATTAATAATTACAATTCTTGTTTTAATATATTTCCATTCAATGTATCTAGTACGAAAAATATCAACTTTATTTGGATTTATTCTTAAAATAGTAAAATTTTGAAATCAGTTTGTTAGCAAAAACATTCTGAAATTAGGTATTTCTGTACGTTTTTACAGACGATATTAAAAACTAAATACTCAAAAATTAGTTCAAGCTATGAATCTAGCTTTTGGTGTTAGTACTTATCACATCAAATCTCAGCTTTAATACCGAGTGCAAGGTTGATTTTCTAAACAAAGTGACAAATCAACCTGTCTTCGTGGTCAGTGAGACTAACAGATTAAGTCTGTTATAAAGATATTTTAAATGCATTACTAACACATAGTAAATGGTTTTACTATAAAAAAAATATATTCTCTCTTGCCGATGGGGCCTACAATACGCCAACTACATCCCCTACAGAGAGCTGAAATTCTCCCAAATACGAACGATTAATTTTTAACTATATCCGAACCAAGTAAAACTCGAATATTTAAAAACTCAAATATTTAAAAGTCAAATATTTAAAAAGACTGATTTTGACATTAAATAACCCAGAAAGGCTGATATATCATAAAAACAACCAAACCAACCCAAAATTGTATTAAAAATCAAGAAAACAAGACTTAGCTATTTTTATTATTTAATACAAACGTTGCTAACACAAAGAAATATGTTTTTATATGTATTTAATTTTTTATTTTTACTTACAGACTGTACGTGTTTGTCTTGCTGCTGGGGCCAGGGTAGACACGCAACAGGTAAGAATAATATTAGTAGCATAATAATTTGTGGTACCTGTGAAAACGTTATGGTTTTGCTATTTGAATTTTCTGATTAGTGATAATTCTTAAGTTAATGGTTTAATAAACTACTAGCGAATTCCACAACTATAACATACCCATAGAAATTCCCCTACTGCATTGTTAAATATTGGAGTTTAACAACTTTAACAAAATGTTACGATAACAATCATAAATATGAATGCAGGTCGTTATTTTAAAAAGTAAGCGGGTAAATTGAAAACATTCAAAATCCATAAGGTTTCCATTTCACTGAAGCAGCAGTAACACTCTGCCATTATTTAACGTCTGCTTCAGTGAAATGTGAAAAGTTATCAATTTCAATTTTTTTCATTTGTACCCCCTTACTTCTTAAAATAACGACCAGTATTCGTATTTATGATTGTTATTGCAATATGTTGTTAAAGTTGTTAAGTTCAAATATTTAACGATATGATAGGAAAATTTCTACGGATATTTTATTGCCGTAGAACTCGCCATGAGCTTATTCAATCATTAACTTAAGAATTAAGATCCATCAGAAAATTCAAATAGAAAAACGGGAAATTCTAACAGGTTAAAACTAGTAATAAATAAATAGCTTAAATAAACAATTTAATAAATAGTGTTTATTATTTTTATTTCAATTCTCAAGAACAAAAAGAATATATAAATTCACTTTCATTGGTTTAGGTTCTATCAGAATTCTAACCATCACTTTTTAAAAGATTAAACATTGCCGAGGAGTGAAAATTGCTAAAATAATATGGGTGCCAATGGAAAAACCGTCCTTTTGACATTACTTTTTTTTGTGGACACGAAGGTCCAAGTTTGTCGAAGATTTTATCACATGGGAATTTCTAAACATGTTTTATTGTCGCAGAACTCGCCATGAGTGTACTCAATCATTAACTTAATAATTGAGATTCCTCAGAAAATTAAAATAGGAAAACCATAAAATTTTCACGTGTATTTCTAGTTAAATATAAATCTATATATCTATGATAATTAAGAGTTGCAAGTTATTTTGCAACCATTTTGTCTCAGTAAAAATAAATCCATGAAAAGCGAAGATTATTTCACAAGAATCTCATTTTTTAATGTTACTTTCTGTAGGGAAACAGACGAACACGACTTTCCACAGATTCCTTTTCTCTGTGAATTGGCATGCCTCTTTGACAGTAGATTGGTTGGGAATACAGTTTTCTTTATATTGGACTAGTTCCCACTCAAGGCTAGAGAACCCAGTCTACCCTACTATTTTAACTGCCTGGGTGTTGGTGGAGAAGTGGTGGATTCTCTTGTGCAAAAGTGAATGCCAAAGACTAACCTGGGATTTGAACTTGGCTCGCCGATTCCACTTTCCCCGACAATATCTGTTACATCACCTGCACATCCTGTCATTACAGATTAAGTACATCTCAGTCAGTAGCATACTTTGAAAATCACGATATATAAATAGTTTCAATCATAGGTAAACTGCAACCCGCGGGTCAGATGCAGCCCGCGGGTCAGATGCAGCCCGATTGGCTTTTAGAATGGCACGCCTAATTTCATGAGAAAAATAACGTTTATCAAAATATTGCTTGTTTCCTTTCGTACTCACTTGTTCACTCACGCACTCTCTCACGCAGAGTCATGTGCATAAAAATGTTTAAGTACAATGTTTCTTGAATTTTGTAACTTAAAGTTATCATTATTTTAAATCATTGACGATTTTCACTAAGGTAGATCATTCGTGTAAATATCTTTTGCTTCAGAAACAGTAAACGGCAATGATAATTATTTTTCTCTCGAGAATAAATATACTTCTTACGATGTGCTGTACTTCATGCGACCCGCCTTATGATGTGCTCTACCTTATGCGGTCCACTGTTCGAAAAAGGTTGCCCATGCCTGTGTTAGAATGTTGCAAAAGTTTTCAGCACTTTTTTTACCAATCGATTTAAATTCATGGCATCATTCGTTATACAATATTTGTTTGTTTTTTTTTTGTTTTTTTTTTTGTTTTGTTTTTTTGTTTGTTGTTACTTTTTGGTCAATATTTTTGGTCAATATTTTTGGTCAATATTTCAAAAATTAACTCAGCCTGTTTGGCGAATCTTGAATGAATAACAGAATAACATTCTTAAACTAATTTTTTTATTTACTAATAGACTCATACCATCCAAAAATGAATTTCCCAATATTTTATACGTACAATGCAATTTAATAGTTATTATGCAGTTTAATAGTTATTATTAAAAACTAAAAATAAAATCGTAGATAAAATAATTATCTCACGATTCGGCAGTTGTACCCTCCGGCCTTCTTCAGATGAGGACGTTTGTCCAAATGTAAATAGCAACATTTAAGTCTGTGATATTTCATAAGTGCATTAAAATTACAAAATCACTGTCCACTTATCTAAAAGTTACAAATAATCACTTCATTTTTCAAATTTAATATAACAGAAAGTTCTATTTCTGTTCCGGCATCAGAAGATGTTATTGGTCCTGACCTGGCATCTCGGCTTCATTCACTTTCCCACCGCTGTAATCTAGCTTCCCTGTGCCTTTTCTATAAATACTTTCATGGTGATTGTTCTAACTTTTCTCAATAGTACCTTGACTTCATGCGTTCAAACGCGGTATTGTATTGGCGGCAAGGTTTCGCCAATTTACAGTTGAAATGGCTAGATGCAACCGTAAGTTCTATGCTAACAGCTTCTTCTTTCGCACTTCTCGCCTGTGAAATTCTCTTCCGGTTTATTGCTTTCTAATCAACTTTGATCTCACGTAATTTGAATGCAATGTCAATCGTTATCTTCTGTCTTCTTAATTCTCATTCTTTTATTGTCCTCTCTCCTTAATAATTGATTTTTTTTCTCATATTCTCCAATACCCAGTAAATCCTTGCATCCTAGTGGCTTTATTGCCTTGATTGGGATGAAATGATTAAGAAGAAAGGATTAACTACAATTTACCTATTTACCTGTATTTGACTCTTCTGGTCGTGTAAAAAGTGTTACGGACACTATATATATACAAGGGGGTACTGAACAGTTTTCATCTTGACCCACTTCCCAAAAACATGAAGTGTATAGGTTCGTGACTTTGCTTAAAAGACACAAAAAAAATAAACTTCTTAATGCTTTTGGCAATATTTACCTTGTAAGATCTTATCTGTATTTTCTTTACCAAATGAAAATTTTTAATTAAAAAAAATTCAGATCCTACATGTGAATATTATTTGAATGATTGACTGATCGATTGATATGTTTGTTTAACGACACATCAACTTCTTATGGGTCATTTAATGCCGAAATTAATTTTCTTGTGAGCTTTGAAGTAATAGAAATGTGATATATGTTATTCTGCTTTCACAATTGAATACATGGTAGATGATACACAGCTTTTGTGCGTATACACGTTTGTGTGGACATAATTACTAGAGGCGTTAATGTTTTATGTTGCATTTTGATAAAGTTATATTTTAGAATACAGTTTGATTTCTTTAAGTAATTGTAGGATATTATATGGGTTAATGTCATGTAAGAGTTCTTTCATGTTGGTTGTTTGGTAGATTTTGATCAGCGGCATATCAACACCTCTATGGGTTATTTAATGTCGAAAACTAAATATTTTGAACGCAATTGTACGTCTTACCGAGTAGGCCTGGGTACCCTACTTCTGTAATTTATCCCAAGAATCTTCTTCTCATAACAGGAAGAAGCCGGCTCAATCCGCCCAGGGTGAATGCCGCATCAGTACAGTAGTAGTAGTAATTGTACGTCTTCAGCTACAGATGAAATATATATTTTTGGTAATAGAAGGTGCTGCTGGTCATTTTTTATATATAAAAATGTATTGATGGTATTTTTACTATAAAAATGTATTTCTCTACTTTCATGGTGTTTTGTTTTTATTTGTGGGTTCACTGTTTGCCCATAGCTGAGACCGTAACAGGTTCTATTACATTGTGGACAACAGAAATTACAAGGTGGTGTCACGCTTCTGAAAACCTCCAGTTTATCGTCTTACCCAGGACAAATATTATTTGAAACACATTTCAAACTGTTATGAAAAGTATTGTCGTGTTATGTTCGTGAGAAGAGTTAAATGAATTAAACAATTACACCATCATGTAACCGATGCTATCAAACAAGAAGAGAACAATATTTATAATATTTTATAAGCATAATGTAATTAAAAATTACTATTTATTTATCTACAAGTTGATCTTATCGTTAAAAATAATTCAAGATATCAGTAAATTATGATATTTTATAAATAGAATGCAATTAAAAATTACTACTTATCTACGAATTGATCTTGTTAAAAATAATTCAAGGCATAAGTAAATTATGATATTTTATAAGTATATTGCAATTAAAAATTACTATTTATTTGTCTACAAGTTGATCTTATCGTTAAAAATAATTCAAAATATCGGTAAATTATATTTTATAAGTATATTGCAATTAAAAATTACTCTTTATTTGTCTACACAAGTTGATCTTATCGTTAAAAATAATTCAAAATATCAGTAAATTATGATATTTTATAAGTATATTGCAATTAAAAATTACTATTTATTTATCTACGAATTGATCTGTCGTTAAAAATACTTCAAGACGTAAATAAATTATTGTATTTTATTTTTCAAATTTAAAATAACAGAAATTCAACTAATAATGGAATAACATTCTTGTACTTATCTTTTATTTATTAATATACTCATACCATCCAAAGAAATTTAACTACAATATTTAAGTTTCCGATATTTTATAGATACAATTATTATCTATTTATATACGAGCTAAAAATAATGTGGAAGATAAAAAAGAAATAACCTCAGGCATAAATTATAGCTTTTTATGGTTTAAGTTTAAAATACCAGAAAATTCTATTTCTAATAAATCGTCAGAAGTGTTCAATGCATTAAGATATAGTAGACTATTCTGGTGAAGTAAAATAGTGTCCCTCAACACATACACATGCATATATACATATATATATATATAATAATAATAATTGCACCCACTTGTCAAAAGAACGTCATCTCTTCATTGATCACCGCACGACAATGTGCACGTATATGACTCTTCAGTCCAACCTCAGTTTTGTATGATCGTTTGGAGATGTGACACTTGAAGTGGCCATCATTCGCGGTCACCGGCTGAAATGCATTTTGGGGTGTAATTCTATTGCTACTACGTCATCAGAATGGGCAAATAGATAGCGATTTTCAATCCCTCCTTGGTGTGGGGAAAGCTTTCATAAAGAGTCTTTTTCTTTCCCATGCAAATATTACTGCGATTTCATCTCTTTAGTTCTATATTTGTCATTCTATCCTGTTTTCCTCAGTAATTATTTGATTATCCTGTATCACATTTCTGCTGTAGGATGATGGAAGCACGGCACTGCACCTTGCATGTTCCCAGGGTAGTTACGAAATGGTGGAGATAATGTATCAATTGCAAAAGGACACGTTTACACAAGCCCTGGTGAAGAAGGACATTCAACAAATGACGCCTTTGCACAGAGCTACACTCTTCGGTCACGTACCATTAATGACATTTTTACTTGATCACGTACGTATAAAATAATCATAACAAAGTCATTTGGGATCTTTCATTGATATCAAATTTAATCGAACTGGTTTCATTGAAAAAAAATATATAATGGGTGCGGCAGAAATACTTCCCACATTTCAAATGTTAACAAAAAGACCAAGATAACTTTTATTAAAAAATATATTTCACTATTGTTTAAACAAAAGGCTACAGTTTTTATTCATTTGTTTTTTCTAAAATAACATCCTCCAAATGGTGGCCTCTATTTGATAGAAGTTCGAGCGCTTCGAGGTCTTCCAGGTGGTTTTCTTATAAGCTGAACCTGTGGCTCGAAAATTTTCAACCCATAGCATTGTCGATTTTCTGTTTGTAACACCATCAGTCGGGCGTAACCTGAAATGAACAGGAAAAAATCTCTGTGTTGCAATTACTTATTCACCTGTCTTAAAAAAAAACCTTTCTACAGTAAACACACGATGTGCACCGGTTCAAACCATGATAGTAACTCATGGTATCTGAAAAAGAAATGATAAAGCATTAGCTAGATGAAGATATCATTCAGTTGCCTAAGTTCACTAGCACCACACAGGTGACTGTTTGGCAACGTCGACGTGGTGTAATGGTTAGCAAGTTTGTCTAGCTAAAAAAGTTAAGACTGAGTAATGGGTTTGATACTCACTGGGGTACCCCTCCATACTTTCAGCCTTGTACCATATTTAAACTACGCTTAGAAAATCACCGCAGGTAACAGCATAAAATGTGGGATGTTTTTGCTGCATTCTGTATTTACACAAGTGTACGTCGGAATAGGCGAGGGATGAAGCAATATTAGGCACAACTTAAATCGAGTGGTCCGCACGTTAAAAGATAAGGAAACATTTTGTTGAGAATAATTTTTAGAATTCATTTGACCTTCGTCGAGTCACTGCGTTTTTCAGAATCGGAAAATATTGATGTTTTTTTAAATCAATTTAGAAGTGGAGGTCCTGTTTATACTATAAATACAGTATCAAATCGATCCTTAAATTACTAAAGATTTCTGGTGCTAGGTGCAAAGGTGGTGTAATGGATAATGGCTCGAGATTGTTAATCGGAGAACCGAGTTCAAATTTCAGTTGCCTTCGTTATATTCACTTACGCCAAAATACCCTTGGGAGAGGTATGAATGTACCTCTTCCCCTCCCAGCTATGGGTTAATTAGTAAGACTTGTATCACTAAATCATTATTATCTCCAAAAAAATTCATACAATTTAAAAATATTTTCTGGCTTTAAATAACCTACAAAGGGTTGATAAACCGTAGAAAACGAACCAATCAATGTGATTTGTTTTAATTACAGATCCCGTGTTTGAAACTGTGCTTACGTCATTGATAACTGCGCACTATTAAAAATTGTGAAAAGGGGCATTATTAGTAGTACCCAGTTATCAATGGTATAAACAGTTAAGAACTTGATATTTGTAAATAATAGCAAAGTACTGATAACTCTTTAAGAAGTCATAGATCGATTTGACATTGTATCTATATTATGAACCGGACCGATTTGACATTGTATTTATGAGCAAGGCCGTCCTTCCGATAAAAACTCAATACTTTTCAGATTTTTAACAAATGTCGTGGCTTGAGGAATTTAATCTGTGAAATTTTTTTGTCTCATTTCTTACTAGTGGAGCAGTTAATTTAAATGGTTTCTAATATTTAATTAAAAAGAAAGAAAACCTTTCAGAAAGTAAAATGGCATTCATCTTTTACACTGAAGGACAATTTGGCATTGCGGTAAAAAAAAAAAAAAAAAAAATGTGTATTTTCGAGTAAAAAAGGGTTGCAGGACGGGTAGAAAGAAGTGAAAATACCGGACAATTAAAACCACTGGAGAGTTAGACGTCTGAAAGAATCAGAGAGAGAGAGAGAGAGAACCGTAGTACGAATGCAAACTTCCGGTAAACCTAAATAGAATGACACTAAGATGTCAGCCGTCCTGAGTATGACGGTAAACTACATCCGCGTCCTGGGTAAGACGATAAACTACATCCAACAGCAAGGCCACTGATCATGAGGTTTTGAGGAGCGTGGAGCCACCTCTTAATTGCTAATGTTCCCAGGTCCACCCAAACTAAGATGTCTGGCGCGCCAGAATACAAATCTTGGAGCAAAGTCTCCGTCAATTAACCAAGGAATCTAAGAACTGATGAATCCAGTTGTAATGAAAAGATTTTACAGAATATCAGATTTAGAAGCTCTACTCTGCCAAATCAAACCGTTAGCGATTAGAGGGCTTTTATACACAGTGGTTAATATAGTATTGAATATAGTATTGAATATAGTATTGAATAGTGGTTAGTATAGTATTGAATATAGTATTGAATAGTGGTTAGTATAGTATTGAAATTGGTATGTCAGAAAAGTTCATTATTATTACAACAATAGTTTCAATCAAGAAAATATTATTGTATCCCGAAAATGCCAATTGCGAATTGGGGGCAAAAGACAACATCAATAGTACGCAGTTTTCAATGACGTAAGCACAGTTTCAAAATTGACATTTGTAAATCAAAACAATGTACAGATAATTCTTTAAATAATCAGAAATCGATTTGTGACTGTATTTACATTATCAACACGACCCCCCCATCACCACTTCTAAAATGATTTAAACAGAAAAATCAATATTTTTTTTATTCTGACAAATATCGTGAATAATGAATTCTTATCGACAAAAATTATTCTAAGAAAAATTATCTCCTATTTTTTTTACGAAAGGAGTAGTTAATTTAATGGCCGAACATCTAAATGATGCTACATATAACTAGTTCATTTAAATAGTGGCCGAACATCTATTCTATGTTACATATAGATAGTTGATTTAAGTAGTGATCGGACATTTATTTTATGTTACTGTTATATAAGAATAAAGTGTCGCTACCGACGCTTGAATTTGAACATAGATCGCCGGTGAGCAAACACGGGCGATCCCATTATTGAACTAAGTATACCACGTTGACCATGAGCGAAACGCATAAGTAGAAAGTAGTGTGACGTCTAAATGTTCACTATTTCTAGTCTATCCTCTATAATATGCGGATCACCATTTCTACTTTATCCTCTATTACTATACGGACCGCTATTCTCTATTCGGATCGCTATACAGTGGTTACATGTCGAGCGAGTATTATTGAACAAGTACTATTAGTGTAAGTGTTATTCGAAGGCGTCTGACACCAGTATTGTTTAACGGCGTTACTATAGTTGTATCTGCGATTACAAAGTCTCTACTACAACGAGCATTACGAAAGTGACAATGAGTATTCGTTGACATCACAAATGTGTCAAACGAGTGTTCGTTGACATCTTAAAAGTTATATATAAGCAGTTAATTTAAGTAGTGGCCGAATATCTACCTTACAAAGAAAAAAAGTTTGTGTGTGTACCTCCACACGCACGACGCTCCAAATTAGCAGAATAAAAAGTTAACCGACCGAAAGTTGATGGGGGAAAATGCAAAATAAATAAAATAAAGGGAAACTTTTCCATATCTATGATCTCTCACCTAACACGGAAAAGGAAGAAAAAAATACGAAAATATAGAATATGAAAAAATAATTAATTAAATAAAACAGAGCAATAAGCATACATTTCCGAGCTAAATTAAGCTAATTATAGCTAAAGAAAACACGCCCCTATACTAACATGCCTGGGCGGGATTGAAAGCATATTCATTAACCAGTCACCTCAAGATGACATTCTCTGTCATCAACATTCACGCAACAGTCATCAATCTTTTCGCTAAAGTCCGATGAAAAAAAACGCACCCTCTCCAACCTGATTTTAATCTCAAGTTGATGTAACCAAATGATGAATGAGGTTGGAACTGAAACGCGTTGTCCAGATGACTTTTATCATCAGAATTAATAAACACAGACAGACATGGCCGGCTCAAGTTACTGGCAACTCGAACAGTCGTCCGGGGTGCCATCAAGGGCGAGTGCGCCATCATGCCGCCAAGTCATACGTTTGGGATCTTCTAAAACTAAAGCTTATAAAACCATACTTGCGGTCGTCCATGACTAAAGACAGATTAAATTCTTTGGCCATTTTGTCAATAGAAAATGATCTTGTAAAGATAGGTGGAGAAGGTACCATGAAAAAGATTTGCAGATCTAAAGGTTAGAAAAATGTTTTAGGTTGGATAATGAATGTTTTCTTTAGTTTATACTGAGTCGTATATTGTAATAAACTCGTTATTCTACATTTTAACATTTTCTCCTTGTGAAAATTTTTTAAAATTAAAAAGGGCACCGAAGTTCAACTTGCCCGAGGTGCCAACAATCCTAAGGTCATCATTACAAACAGATTTAGTTTCTCCTTGTCAAGCAACAAGTGTACATTGCTACAAACGGAACCAGATTCTAACATAAAGAGTATGGTGAAATAATACGCGTTTGACTGACCCCTCCACAACAGACACAGTCTGGTAAAAGGACCGATTTTCTGAGAAAGCGAGCATCGAATCACCAGTCAAGTGAGAGGTTCCTCGTAATTATTAAGACTTGAACCTGAGGCAGTTCGAAGCTTGGTTGTATGTGAATGTCAAAAATCATAGAGGAAGCATTTTTTTGTATAGAGCATTCTCAAAGAAAGAGGTTTCAATTGGGTATGAAGATATTTTTTATCGTTTCATCCCTAGAAAGACAATATTGCCGCTAAGGTGCAAAGCGTTACTGAGAATGAAAGAAAATGAGATTTGCGGTGGAAGGACAATAAAAGAACAGAAGATGGCGATTGACGTTACATTTAAATTTACGGTTACATCGAGCTATTTCAACAGTAAAACTATGCGACCTAGTTACCAACGTAGTAGTCCGCTTAAATTCATGCAATCGAGGTATGAAAATAATTTCCATGAAAATATAGAAAAGACAGAGGGAAGCCACGTCACGGTAATGGGAAAGCGACTTAAGGCGAGATGCCAGGTCAAGACCGATAACATTACAGACCCTTTTGGTTTTGTTAAGAATCTCGAGATATATAGCAGAGGCAACAGATCAAATATGGGAGCAATATTCAATGCTCGGGTGAATGGTAGATTTATAAATGTGCAAGATAGATTCTGGAGAGAAAAATTGTCTAGCTCGACACAGTGAACCAACTTTCCTAGTTGCAAACCTATCAGTAGATTCAATATAATCATTCCACTTCATGTCAGTGGAAAACATAAGAGCAAGAGGAACAATGAGTTGCTCTCTTACTTTATACTGCAAAATATTCTTCCTGTCGTAAAATTTTCTGTTTTTCTTTCTTTTTTTTCCCCCCAATGACGGCTTAGTGACTTCAATGATTTTCTTTTACAACACACTTTTATTCTTTTTGTTTGTCTCTATTAAAATATCTGTTATAGGTTTGATGTCGAATAGATAACCGTAAAGGCCTTGCGGATACGGCCCCAGTCACGTAGAGCTTTAATGTATCTACAAACAATCGTTATTTGTCGTTCATTGTTTTCAGGGCGCCGACATAGAAAGCAAAGACAAACAGCAGCGGACTCCGCTGCTGTTAGCAGCCAGCCAAGGTTGCATGAACGCCGCCAAGTATCTGGCCGGTAAAGGAGCTGATTGCACAGCTAAAGACAAAGATTCGCGAAACACTCTACATTTAGCCATCAAGGGAGGAATTTCTCTAGCCAAAGTTGTCGAAGACCCAGATGTAAGTTTAAAACACCTCCGTTTGGATGATATACAAATGTGTGAGTGCTTAAGTGTTTTTCTTTCTTTCTTTTTTTGCGTGTAAAGGTTTCTGTCTGTGTATGTCGGCAAGCGTCGAAGCTTTCATTTCTTTGTATGAAAAAATAGACTAAAGTACATTTTTCCGTTTAAATTCCTCAATCATACATATGGACTAATTATTAACCTTTATCTGGCTTTATCTTAATTAAATTTGAACGGACAGAAACTTAAAGAAAGTAATGGAAATTCATTCAGTGTAATCAGTTTAAGCTTCACACAGGAGTTGGAGAAACAAAAGTTTTTCACTGTTTTTGGATATAGACCCCTTAACATCAATGCACTTGGTCCAATGATGCTTTCATTACCAACACGGAAGAAGATCGCGTCCTGGTCTTCCAAAACTCCTCCATAGCACATGGTCTCATCATTCTTTCCAAAATGGCGACCACGCAGGTGAGATTTAAGTTTAGGTACCAGGTGAAGTCAGATGGAGTTAGTTTGTCTAAGTAGGATGGCGTAGCAATTCAAAACCACAGTTGTCTGTTCAGCTACTGTAACCTGAGCAGTGTGAACGGGCGCGTGATCCTAGATCAAGAACACACCTGCCCTCAGCTTACCTCGCAGTTTCGACTTGATTGCTCCCTTCAGTTGCCTTAATTTTGGTGCATAGTGTAGTTTTAATAGTTTTAGCTTTTCCAGGAAGTCTATCATGATTAAGCCTTCAGAATCCCCCAAAGAAGAAGTCATCACCTTGCCAACAAACGATGCCTGCTTGAACTTCTTCAAGATTGTTTCCACTGTATGCTTTGAATCTTTGATTCAGGTTCGAAGTGGTGAACTCAGGTTTCATCTTGAGTTACTAGTCTGCGGTGGAAATTCTCAGGGTCAGCCTGGAAGCGTGTCAGACATTTCCTGGAAATGTCAGCTTCTGTTATGGTATCAACATTCTTGGGACCCATCTTGCAGACAACTTGCTTATCCCCAAGATATCAGTTTCGTAGAAACAGTTTCGATCCCTGTCGGAGAACGCATATTTTTTACGAAATTTCTCGAACATTCAGGCGGTAAATGTAATTAATAATAAAAAAAAAACAGAGCATTTACCTAAATAAATTGTATCTATAAAAATAAAGTATAAACAGAAAATATATTAAATAATTATCGGACTTAATCTATTTCATTATATGTTGTCATTGTTTACGTTAAGATACGTTTCGTGAGCAGATATGATCGATCGAGGAAAAACGTCGAAGATTGTTTATAAACAGTAATTTGGACTTTGTTAATCAGACGCTTCTCTGTAGCTAAATGACATAGCACATAAGATGTAAGTGACGGTTTTCTAGTCAGTCTGTGTGAGTATGAGTGTGTGTGCAAGTTAATACATACGATGCATATACAGTATACATACAAAAATATATTTGTGTGTATGTATGTACATGTGTAATTACGTACGTAATTAATAGCTGGTCATTCGTTTTCGAGGATACCCTTCTATTAGGGCGGCTAGCCAATCACTATTGCATACGCTCGCTCAAGCACATTTGTGTTTGTTCAACACCCACAGAGACCACCTGTAGTTTATACAGCAGACCTTAGTCACAGTTTCTGGGAGAGAGTGTGCTATCTAGCGTGATCAACAATCTGAACAAGGCCAGCACACTCAAACTCACGATGACTTGTGACTTGTGACTTCGTGCTAGCAGGGGTTCGTCTACCTAATTTCACTCACAAGGATTGGGTCAACCCAGAATATATATATATATATATATATATATATATATATATATATATATATGTATGTATGTATGTATGTATTAAATTAAGGAGGCAAGGTAGTGTAATGAATAGATTCTAGAAGGACAACTCTGAATTCAAAACCTGTGCAGGGTCGGTGCACCAGGTCTCTGTATTCGGCTCTTCAAAAAGTGTGGTTGGTTCTGCACAAATCCCTCACCACTATAATCAAATGATTTGTGCAGGTAGTCTGATTTTCAGTTTCTAGGAACTGAGTTGCTTGACTCTCGAAATCGACGGGAGAGTCCATTATCGTTATTATATATTAATTACCGTTATTTCGGTATACGAATTTTTATTTGAAGCATAATAACTAAAATTAATAATAACATATTTTTCTCATAAATTCCAGACATAGCCTTTATAGATGAAAAGAGAAAAATCATTTTTTGTAAATGCTTTAAATTCTTCTCATTGACTGCCGGTAATAAAAAAAAAATATTCCCCTGCATCAGTAAAGATTTCCTTATAATTTTCCTTTTATGGACATAATAGAAAGGCAGTGTTATTTTTGTATTCTTTTCTTAAAGAAAATTTTACAACCCCACCGAGCTTATTAAGATCACACCATTTATTCGACTTCCGACCTCTGTAATTATTAGGAAGGCCTTTAGTTACCTACGAGTATTTACAGTAAGTATTAATTTCTAAACTACCAGTAGATGTATAGAAGAGTTTCGTTCAAACTGGTATAAATTACATAAGTTCAGGTCAAGTTATGACTGCAAAATGTTATTTGAATCAATTACCATTTTCTGCTGTTCCCTTTTACATTGAATTTTCCCTGGTAGCCGAGAAAACCATAATACAATTCCTCTCATTCACTAGCCTCGTCACACGTGGGATCTCATCCCCTTAGCTATGGGTTAAATAGTTGAACTTGTATTATTGTTATTTAAAAAAAAATGTTAATGCAGTAGCTAGGTTGGAAAAAATAGAAATTTAGATAGCCGACCAGGCCCGTCTATTCCGGACGCGAGAATAAATAGAGAAAACAAAGTGTATGATCAATTTCTATGTAGACGAATCGGTCGTTACGAAATTCTATTCTGTGGGTATTTAAGTGAATGCTTATTCGAGCGGAATGGGACATAAGGCCGTGTTTAAAGTGGAAGTCCCTCGCTTACATGAGGACATAAATTGCTTCCCCACCTCTCGCGACACTTCCCCTTCGGGAACGCCTCATTAGTCTCTTCCTTCTTGTAGGAGAGAAATTCTATACTACGAACGGGTCGTTAAATTAAAATATGATCAAAATATACGAGGAACGGATGAAAAGTTCTTAGGCCGACCAAGATGTAAATGTAAGTGTACCAGAATACAATAACTGGTCGGTCAGCTGTTGTATTCTGGTACACCTGCATGTCTTTTAGTCTACCAATTGGTGTGTCTACTTATATTTATATTTTATTTTATTGCTTAAACGTTATTTTTAACCCTTTGAGCCCTGACCACCGCTTTACCGGTGATAGAGAAAAAGAACATAATCCCCAGTCAAAGGTTGAACAGTGGTAGAGAAAAATGACAGCCACCGGTTGAACGACAAGTAAACTAGATACCTCGACTTTTCACGGGAAAACAGCATAGCGTAATAAAAAAAAGGCCACAAACTTAATAAAAATAATGCTTTATCGTCAAAATGTTTATGTTATTATTACGATGAAAGACCAAAGTATTTTTCATTAATTGTTAAATTTTTTTAATCCTTTCTAACACGTTCGAAATTTTCGTTAAAATCTTGTTTTGTTTACGTAAATGCGATGGCATAATAATAACCTTGACTTTTTTTTGCGTTTTGGCTAAAATCTTTGTGTTTAGCAGAGTTATGAGCCTGTAATCATCTAAATCCCGCCCAGCAACCTTGTCCTTTTCAACAGCGTTATCATGCCCCTGGAAATCCGGTCGGGGATGGGCCCCTGCTGGAACCAGTTGTTGAACACAACAGTCAAAATCGGGACAAAGATTTGCGACAGCCCCAAGTACATTTCGTACGGCAGGCCATCAACTCCTGGAGACTTGCCACTGCCGAACTTCTTCAATGCCAAGTAAACCTCGCCCTTTGTGATCTCACCCTCGCAGCTAGCCGCTTTAGACGGCGAAAGCCGAGGAATGTCAGCCAAATAACTGCGAAACTCATTGCCACTGAGACCAGACTCCTTGGTAAGACGGCTCTCGAAATACCACGAAAACGCCTCGCACATGTCCTTGGTCGATCTCAGAGTACTCCCCTCCGGGGTATTGGCATGGGCACACCGTGTAATGTAATTCAGGTCTTCCTATGTATTCAATTTGGAGACGGATGGATTTGGTGATAAGGACTTTGCCAACCAACGCCCTACATGCCTCCTCTGTTGCCAGCAGGATGTCCGACACGGCATTCGATCTGCGGACCAACTTTAGCCGCGACGCTTAAAGACTTCAAGGTTTCTTCCATCATCTCCCAGTTGACGGCAATAAATGTTTGAGTTTTTACATCGGTTGTCAACAGGGAGATAGTTCTAGTGGTGACCGCCTCCATCACTGACAACACCGTAATAAGTTAATTTCCTGAGATATAATCTATGTATTCTTCTCTCAGGCAGCTGTAGTACTCCGGCCTTTTCTTGAGCATTTCTGCAGTCCAAGCAGACGCTGATAAAGTCACTGGATTGTTAGCCAACCGCTCTTTTTCCTGGGAAGTCCCCGCCATAGCGGAGGGTTATTCTCCTGACACGTTTCAAAACTAACAACAATCAAAACAGTCCAACAATGCTGACAAACACAAAACAATATAACAACGTCAAGCAAAACAGACTTTTTAGGCGTAGTCTACATATGTAGATTTCCGCTGCAGAAAGTTACAACTAGCGTCCAGTTGCCAGACGAAAAATAAATTGGGCTGTATACGGATCCCACAAAGTACTTACAGTTTAAACGACAAAGCGGGCTGTAACTCATTACAGACCAGGAAGAAAAAATAATACTACTACCGCCTTTGGCTAACTATTTTATCATTTTATATCTCTCTTTGAACACATATACAAATTTTGACTCCTCTTCAATCAGATAGAGTCGACCGGAATTCATTTCAATAAATTTTCTGTGAAGACGAAATAACATCTTTCATTATATTTTCGTCACAAGATGAATTCCTTCATTTCTCCCTTTCCGCTGAGTTTCGCTAAGGTAAGTGCACAAAGTTTCTACAATATATGCAATAGTATTGTCGTTTGATTTCAACATCGGATACCGTCTTGATGGTGGCCTGTTTAATCTACGACGATTAAAAGCCCACACGAAAACCCTGGAGCAACTTATCCGAAACCTCTCCTTTGCCGACGATGCTGACCTAGTTGCCCACACAGAAGGAGCTTTACAACGCACCGCTTCCTGCTTCACAGACGGTACCAAACTTTTGGAGCATAAAGTCAATTTAAAAAAAAACAGAGGTACTCTACCAGCCTGTACCTCGGGATAAGTACCGCCCTCCCGTATCATCATTGGCGCGACTGAGCTGAAGGCAGTCCATCAGTTTACCTACCTTGGATGTACCATGCTGGGATCGACATGGAGGTTGACAACAGACTGGCAAAGGAGAGCATTGCATTTAGCAGACTGTACAAACTTGTGTGATACAACAGACACCTAAAGAAGGGGACTAAGATCAGGGTGTATAGAGCTATCGTCCTCATCACCCTCCTATATATTAGTAACACAATATTTTTATAAATTCTGTAAAAATCCTAAAATCAAACAATCATCATCATCATAGCTTGGATTCGCAAAACGAAGATCAAGAGGGAGTCTGTTTACGTCGATTGCTGTCACGTTTGTGATTGATAAGTCCAATGCGAAACATGCATACACGGTCGAAGCAATTTCAGCTGAAAGTCTGGCTTGGGCTCAATGGCATAGCATTGCAGTATTTCCTTCTTTGCCTCTTGCCCCTGAGAGTAGTCCTGCAGGTATTTTCAAAGGAGACAGCATTTGTCGCTCGTCCTCTGCATGCGGAGATGACCTTGACTGCTGATAAAGTCATCACTTGCGCGTGAGTTGGGAGAGTTCTGCAAGATAGTCAGCCTCACTCTCTCGTCTCTGTCCATCTGGGTCCGGTGGCACAACGAAGTCGAGACGGCCTGAGACGGGCCAGAGATGCAAAGGATGGCCAACAGTGTTGTTTCTGTCTCAGTATTCCCTCATCACGCTCATAGACGCGTTGCTGAGACTGCCTTCTTCTCCGTTGAGCCAAACGAGTGGTTTCGTCCACGCAGTCCACGCAGTCCACGCAGTACGCCAGATCGAATCTTGTGTGTATGTATGCACATGTGTAATTACGTACGTGGCCGAGTGGGTAGAACGTTCGCTTTCTGACCATGAGACCTGGCTTCGAATTTCACCACGGTTGATTTGTCAGGAAGCAAACTTCTGGAGGGGGTGATCCAAGCGGAAAGTGCCTGAAAAACATACCACGGGTTGACCCAATCCTTGTGAGTGAAATTAGGTAGACGAACCCCTGCTAGCACGAAGTCACAAGTTATCGTGAGTTTGAGTGTGCTGGCCTTGTTCAGATTGTTGATCACGCTAGATAACACACTCTCTCCCAGAAACTGTAACTAAGGTCTGCTGTATAAACTACAGGTGGTCTCTGTGGGTGTTGAACAAACACAAATGTGCCTGAGCGAGCGTATGCAATAGGGATTGGCTAGCCGCCCTAATAGAAGGATATCCTCGAAAACTAATGACCAGCTATTAATTACGTACGTAATTACACATTTACATACATAAACACAAATATTTTTATGTATGTATACTATATATGCACCAATATGTATTAACTTGCACACACACTCATGCTCACACAGACTGACTAGAAAAAAATTCACAGTTAATAACTCATTCTCAATTTGCCCCCTTAAAATAAATTTCCCCTCTGTGGGGCGTGCACCTCACATTGGAAACCACCGGCACAAAGCGTGTTGAATTCATTGATTGATCTGTATTTTACGGCTTATCTATTTTTTGCGGGTAATTTAAAGCCAGTGAATATTTTTACAGTGTAAGAATTGGGTAGCGGTTATAATGAATTACTGATACGTGTCTTACTAATTAACCCATAGCTGGGTAAGAAAAGGTGGATTCATTACCTTTCCCAAGAGTATTTTTTGTGTAAGTGAATACAACGAACCTGACTGGAATTGGAACCCCGCTCTCCAATTTCAATTTCCGACCTGTTATTAATTACACCACCCGCACATCCAAACTTAGAGCAACTGGTATTCCCAAGCTGCTACCCATCTAACGACTGACCAGGATCAGCGTTGCTTAACTTCGGTGTTCGTACGAGAACTGATATTTCAACGTGATACGGACATAAGCGCAAAGCGTACTGGATCAATACTAAAGAACAAGTCGAAATATTATTAGACGTAGAAACGAGTATAATAACCTGGAGATTAAATAAAGTTTGAAATTCCCTAAAGATTGTCCGAATAGGCATGCACCTGAAGAAGGACGGAAAGAACAACATCTGAAATGTTGTGACCATAACAACAAAGATGAGGACATTAGACCGAATGTATATAAGAATAATTCCCCATTCTCAAGAATTCAGACAAAAAAATTGGCTTGAAACCAATTCAGTAACACAATGAATTTGATTCACACCGGCTTCCCTCACTTTTGTAACCTTATGGTAGATTAAGCAAAATTTACTAAATAAGTTCAATGTGCCGTGTCCCTTCAGGACATGGGTGATCATGATTTTCTACAAATTCCTGTCTTTTAGCCTTTAGTAAGGTTTGTATTTTTGTCATCCCTTGCCGCTGCCACCACGACCACCACCCACCGTTCCACCATCCATTCACACAAACTGGTCAGGTAGTTGGCCCACTGCCTTCCCCTGTCCCTTTTACCTTAGATGTGTCCTGTGAGTATCAAATTCCTCAAGGCCTCCTTTCTTCATTATGTGTCTGAGTATGTGTCCTTTTTGTTTGCATTTTCTTTTACGACTTTCCCGTTGCTCACATGCTACGTCCATAGCATTCTCAGTATCCTTCTGTAGAACCACATTTCTGTTCTCTCCTGTCTTCAGTTGTCCAGTATTCATTGATGTATAGGAGAAATGATATTACATAACACTTCAGCACTTTTTTTTTCCTTGTTTCTTTCCAGAATGTCAAATATATGGATACTTTACGATATCTTCAAAATGAGAAGGACAAGTTCGGGTGTACTCCACTTCACTATGCCACACAAGAAGGTTACCTGGAAGCATTAACTGACTTACTTCGGTTAGGAGCTAGTATTAACTCGAAAAATAATGACAAGGAATCACCTCTACATTTTGCAGCCAGGTAAATTTCGTGTATTTTTTTTTTTTTTAAGCATTTCACCCCAAGCAAGGCGGGAGTGCCACTAGCACACAAGGAGTTACAGAGAGTGGGAGCAAAAGTAAAGAGGCTTGATAGAGGAAAGGACGAAGAGAAGTATAGAGAATAGATCAAGGCATGTAGAGATGTCGATTGACATTACATTTGAATAGTTAGAGATTATAGCTATCAGGGAAACAAGTAATAGGAAGGGAATTCCACAGACGGGAGGTGCGAGACATGAAGCTATTGGAGTAGAAGAGACGGATACATTTAACTGCTTCGACAGTTAAAGGGAGAGATCGTGATGCCAGCCTAGTAGCACGCTTAAATTCATGCAATCTGGGAACAGCGAAAGTAGCTCGTCGGAGCAGTTAGCGTGAAATTATTTGGAGAAAAGACAGAGAGAGGCGACGGCATGTCTGTGAGAGAGCGACTGTAGACAAGAAGCCAGATCAGTACCAATCACATTGCATATCCGTCTCTGGATTTTGTCGAGGACCTTAAGACGGACAGCGGGAGCAGCAGACTATATATGACAGCAATATTCCATGCGAGGGTGAATGGTTGATTTATCGATTTGAAGGATGGACTCGGGCGAGAAAAACTTTCTGTTCTTTTTGATGTTTTTTTTTCTTTTAACTACAAAGACATTTTTACAAATATATACTAAGCAAGCTATGGAAAACGTCTGTGGTACTTTTCTCTCGAATTTCTTAGTATTATTCTACGGTTTACACTATTATTTTCATCGATGTTTTGATAACACTAATGTTTTTGACTCTTCAATATCCCCTGTGTGTATGTATTCGCGGGCCCACAGACAAAAGTACTTTCTTATTCTATTTTTATTAGACTAAATACACAAAGCTAGAATTTTTTCCTATATAAAACATACCATGCGCACTGTTCTGCGCATGTGTACAAGCATGCGCACTGCCACGAACTTTCGCTACTTAGTTATATGAGTTCCGTTTGCATCTACAAACAATACGAATTTAAATGATTAGATTCTGTCACTCGCATCTTTTCGCATTAAACTGTTTATATGTTGCCTCTTTGTAAAGTACTTAGAATGCATGTACAATATAATTGGATGTATAACAGGATGCGGCTAACCTGAGGATGACTGATGGTATAGTGTCCAGTTTTGGTGGGTGATACGGATTTCCTTTTGGTGACGTCGCCATCTTTTAAAGAGGCTTTGTATAAACACTGAAAGAAAATCAAAAGCCTCAATGTGGACAAAATAAATGTTTATGTATCATAATGGATTTACAGAAGCATGGAATGATTCTCAAGATTTCAAAGATAAAAGTCTTTATACGTACAAATAGAATAGTCAAAGGCATACTCAATGAGTACAGTTTCCACAAAAGATCTAAAAACCTTTTGCAATAATTACTATTGTAGAATATTTATAGAACAACTAGCCCAAAATTAGTATATATATATAACACAACTAGCCCCACACTAGTATATCTATAACTCATGCGGGAAAAATTACCCTCCCACCAAAAAGTCCTACGTTATTTAGAACGATTACTTTTCTACTTGTGCAAAAGTAAAAACAATCTCAGGTAACAATATGTAAAAATGTACTGTTGGTTATTTACGGCAAATTCGTTTAAATAATGCACTGAGTATTGTTTGTGCCATGTGGCAATAATTGTAAGTAAAATGATGCACTATATTAAGTAAGCAAGTAACCGTTTTAAGTTCTCTGAACATGTCGGTGCCGTTTCTTGATAGTCTGTTTACCAAAGCGTCTACCATTCAATAACAATGGTCCCTTTTTACAGGTACGGCAGATACAACACTTGCCGCCAGTTGCTGCAAAGCCAATTTGGCCAAAAAATCATCAACGAAATTGACGGGAGAGGAATGAGCGCTTTGCATATTGCCGCGCAGCATGGTCACGTGAAAATCTTGGAGCTTCTCATGAAAATGGGCGCCATCGTTATCAAGTAAGAAATTATCGAAATCGAATTGAGCTCAAGATGAATTTTCCTTTTTTTCTGTCATTACCCTTTGAATAAAACTGTCTCTTTTTGGGATCCTTAGTTGAGTTTTTAAGTTAAACTCAAATAAGTTAAGTTGCAGTATTATTTTCTTAAACCATTTTTTTTGTTTGTCGATCATTTGGGGTTGTACGGGTGGGGTAATGGACAGCAACTCTGAATGAGAAATTGGAAAACTGTGTCCGAATTCCAGTCGTCTTCTTTATATTCACGTACGCGCAAATATCCTTGGGAAAGATATGAATCCATCTTCTCCCTCCAGCTATGGGTTAAATACTTGCATCTGGGAAAGTCATTGTTATTTTTTTTTAATTGTTAATACAATATTCACTCGTAAACGAACGAATTCTTCTTACACTCCAAAATATGTTTCGGCTTTAAATAACCCACAAAGGGTTGATAAGCCGTAAAATACAAATCAAATTTTCATTCATTTGATTTTAACCACATCAAATCAGCAAAATGAAAAACATCCAAACTCAAACAAAATGATTCTCTCTCTCTCTCTGTCTCACTCGCTCGCTCTCAATTATTAGGTTTATTATTAGTCATAAGTAATTACTGTTTCTAATCATACGTGACAGTTAAGAATAAATTGGGATTACGACAATGTACAATGCAAGAGGCATTTGATTGACAAGAATAAATCTTCACAACTGACTCCCAAAACTTGATCTGTACGAAAGAAAGGTAATTATTCTTTTAGAGTTCTTAAGACCAATCAAATACTAAATGCATATTTATAAGTTCAGCAGCTGCAACGTGTCCATAAAATCTTCGTCAAAAAAGCACCCTACTTTCGTTAATAAAAAAATTTTGTTTTACTCAATGACAACGCCAGACCTCATACAAAAAGACCAACACAGGGGGAAAAAATGGAACTCGGTTAGTCTGTTCTCTCCACCCGCCATATTTACCTGACCTTGTAGCAACCGATTATAACCTTTATCGATTGCTTCAAAACACTTTGAATTTAGCAATTGATGTGATATTTTATTTATTTATCTCTGCTTATATATTTGTTATCTATCTTTGTTTATATATTTGTTATTTATCTCTTCTTACATATTTATCTCTGTTTATATATTTGCTTAACAGTTAATTAAGCTTTTATTTTTTTTTTAATTATTTAATAATCTTAATAATTTACTCGTGACTATTGGCAGGGATTTCTATAACAACACTCCTTTACATCACGCGGCGGCGAATGGATATACAAAAAGCATGACCCTCTTATTAAATATCCACTGTTATCTACTCGACACACAGAATCGGCTCGGGGTAAGCATATCTTCATGTCGTAGTTTTCTTTCGCAATGTGAACAGTCACAAGTTCAACTTCAGTTAATGATCATTCAGCGCATGCCTAATTTAACAGAAAATTCACTTATTTTTAAATAATTTTTACAGCCTTGTTCCAGATACAATACGCAACTTTAGAATTATTTAAATTTTAAGAGGTTCAACCATGTACTGAAGGATTACCGTATCTGATTGTTAATGAGACGCACATTCTAATATAAAAAAAAATTAAAAATTATTCTTTCAGTACGCCTCAGTTTTGACTAGAAGTCTTCGAGTCTCAAAATAGACAGCCGTACGGCTTGGATGAATTACAATGAGCAATATTCTTCCAAAGACCCTTGTAAGTCCTGCGCCTTGCAAACCGGCAAATTTGGTACGCCCACTGACTAACCGTCCTAAAGATTGTTATCGATGGCTTGAGAGCTATAACCAAGAACACATCTGCGTTGGATACTTCATCCTGTAGCTAGTATTGATAGCCTGCCACTGATATCCAAAGAGTAATTAGGGGTGGAGTTCACTGGAACAAGTTAACCTTTTAAAGGCAACACAAATTTCTCTTTGTTCATTTGTGCTTTCGTTTTTCTGTGTTCAACAAAAGGTTATTATAGCCGTACTGTTCCGTGGAAATTTTATCATATAAAACATCTTGACCCAATTCGTAACTCGTGTTTGTTTGATGTGCATTAATAAAATGTGTTGTATAACGAATATCATCATTATGAAAGCAAGTATAACAAATCTGCTAAAAGAATCCTGTAATTGAATTTTTTTTTTTTTTAATTTAACGCTTCGGTCGGATCTTTCTACGGTCATCTTCAAGTGTACTGTCCGTTAGGGAAAAGCAAGACACTAAGTTTAAACATTAACAGCAACGTCTGAAAAATAAATTATTCTATTTTCAGTAACGCGTGCAGCACAAACTGTTTGTTCCAGTTTTCATTAACGTTGATTGATTGTTTTTTTTTTCTTTTTTACGGTTTATCAACCCTTTGGAGGTTATTTAAAGCCATAAAATATATTTACATTCTTTTATTTTTTTATTATTTTTTGGTGATAATAATTGTTTAGTGATACAATTCTTATTAATTCACCCATAGCTGGAGGAGAAGAGAAGGATTCATACTTTTTCCAAGGGTATATAACAGGGTGGATAAGTTAGGGTTGATGTAGTAATAATCCTGACTTGATATCATTTGAGTGTTGTTAAAGTAATTACATTTTACTATAAGAACTTGTAGTGTAGGAGGAATCCTTTTCTCTTTTTTTTTTATTTTGAAAATGAAATTAATTATAACGTACAATAATAATATAAACAATAAAAACTTCAGACACGTGTTAACATAAATAGCAAGAATTTGTCTTTTCTTTTTGTGATGTGAATTACAGAATATTGGTATGGTGTGTGTAAAAATGTTCTCAGCGTGTCTTTTGTTTAAAAGTCAATGCTTACGTGGTTTGGTTCCGAGAATTTCGTTTGTGAGGATGGCGTTTGAAATCGTCTGTTTTCGATATTCCGGGGCGCTGGCAGACGTGTGTTTCTACTGACTATTACTATTACTTGTCTACTAGTCTTTCCCCGTGGTGGAAAAAGGTGGTTTTTCTAATGGTAAAGGTAGGATGATGAAATATCCTTCTTTTCTATCATCACTGATGACATGGTTATTTTAAGAATGATAAAATAGCCTTATTTTTTTTATCATCACTGATGGCAATGTTATTTTTAGAATGATGAAATACCATCATCATTCTGGACCATAACAGGTATTTGCACGTAAGTGAATATAGCGAACCCAACTGGAATTGAAACTCGGCTCTCCGATTAACAATTCCGAACTATTATCCATTACACCACTCGCACATCCAAGTTTACAGCACTTGTTATTCCAAAACGGCCGCCCATCTTGGCACTGACCAAGCTCGACGTTGTTTAACTTCGGTATCGTACGCCTTCTTTAACGTGCAGATTATGAAACTAACGGTGCTGTAGGTTTTGTCGACAACAGAATAACCTATTTTACAAGCGTTGTTATACATTTACATCGTTACCATTATTAGTTGGGCGAGAAATAGTGACATTTATTGCGAGTACTACGTGTACTACGTGAAGAAAACCTTAGAACGTATCGGTCGTAATGCCGTATACAAAGCAACTGAGTAGTACTAAATAAGATTTACACGTGGTGTCCGTAGACATGGACAACGGAAGGAGAAATACAAATACAAAGCCAATATTTCATAGGATATTCAGTATTTGAACAAAAGTAGCGTTAATGCTCTTATAGTCCCTTTCATTCATCTATAAACCTATAAGCGATTCTCGTTTGGTTTTGATTGGATAACACAATAATTACGTTATAACGATATTTTTTTTTTCTTTCAGTTTGAAGTTAATCAGGGGCGGGAAGAGATGTGAGATGAGTGGGTAGAATTTTAAGGTGAAAAATATATAACTTTCAAAATTAGTTATTTGTTGTCTCTATGTTCAAATACTGAATGCCCTATGAAATGTTTTTTTTTTTTTTTTGCATTTCTCGTTCTGCTGACCATGTCTCGGGATATCTCGTCTAGCTCTTATTTAGTCCTGCTCAGTTATTGCTCGCCCCGTTTCCACTAGGTCCAAGTACACACTACCCAGCCCAGGGATTGAACTCACACTTAATATATAACCAAATTCAGGAACCAACATTTTAATCCACTGGACTATTGATAATAGAGAATAATATACTCCCTTAAATTAAATAAAGAGTTCAGATGAAAATTCCCTGAAGGTTACCCAGATCAACAAGCTTCTGATGGAGGCCGGGGGTACAACGGCCGAAACATTGTGATAACAACAATAAAGATGGTGATAATATTCCGCATGTATATAATTGTTGTGGCCTTGTTAGGGCCAGAAATAAAGACACAAGAGAGGAATTGAGGTAAACAAATATATTAACAGAAACCGTAATACACAAATGAGAGTGTTACAGCAAGAATGTTCGGTCCGACTGTCAGAGCTGACTGCTGGAAACTTCACCCTCCAAAAAGGCAGTACCTGCTCCTATTTATAGTTGGAAGAGTCCATGCGTGCGTGGGTAAATTACCATAACAATAATGCAAATGAGGATATATATTTTTAAATGGATTTTAAGATGAGGAATTATCATTATTATGTTTTGATATTCGGACAAACATGCACATCTTGCTCGTTATAATCATAAATTTCGGCCTTTGTACTCCCCGGCCTTCTTACATTATTTGTTTCAGAATATTTAAGAAGAGGAATTATCATTATTATACACTTTGATGTTCGGACCAGCATGTTCATCTTGGTCGTTATAATCATAAATTTCGGCATTTCTACTCCCCGGCCTTCTTACATTATTTATTTTAGAATATCTAAGATGAAGAATTATCATTATTATACGCTTTGCTATTCGGACTAGCATCCTTATATTAGTTGTTATTGCTTCCAGTCGTTTTGGAATGACTGCAAAAACGCCTTCCAAATTTATATAAAAAGAACATACAGATGCATGTTGGGATTTCTTCCCAGCCAATATGATCTCATACGATATATTTTTGTTTATTCTTGTCTTGATGTCAAAACGCTGCGATCACTTGTCTGCATCCCTTTTGTGTGTTAACTTTTCGCCTTATTATTGTTGCTTTGCCTTGTATATATTGTTTTGCTTGATATTATTTTTATCCCGTTCTTGTCTTTTCTTTCTCTTATCATTGTTCATTGCAAACTTTGTCAATTCTGTTTGTTGAGGATTTATGCCAATTACATTTAACCATGACCAAATACTCTACAGTTGTTGTGCTCTAGGTATGAGCTCAAGACATACGTATATCGTAACTTCATTTCTCATCATGCGTTCTGTGTCAATAAAGAGACCATCCAAATCAGGACAATCCCATAAGTGGTGACCCAGACACATACCAACAGGAGATTATCACCATTTTGCAAGCATAGAACCAGTTTCCACGGGCAGAGACAGAAGAGACGAGAAAAATCATAAAATTTGCTACAGTGTGTCTACCAAATATCTGAAAAAAAAAACTGAAAGTATCTGTGATTCGAACAACATCAGGACGGTATTCAAAAATAGTTCAGCACTTCGGAGATATCTCTACCAAACCAAGTGACCTTCAGAAAAGAAAAGTATATATTACCAAAAACTGCAGGTATTCCATCCGATGCAGTTGTGGCAAGGAATGTGAAATAGAGACTAGCCAACTCGTGACAACCCCAGTAAATCTGAAACAGAGATGATACGATCCAGAAACTTCAAGTGCGCTCAACAGAAATTCGACCACTCAGATATAGATGTTAGGTTTAAGGGTTCCGAATTCCGATACAATTGTTCAAGAGAAAGAATAAGGTGAAAGCTATTTTGGTTAAAAACGTATATTTGTTTTCCTGGCAGTTGTGAGTTGAATCCTTGGTTTTGGTAGTTCTGAAAAGTCAGTGGGAGAAACTGACAAGAGCAACGAGCGTCATTAAGACTGAGTTTTAAATTATGAGTTATCTCCCCTAGACATGGAAAACGGAACGAAAATTCTCATCATCAGAGCTCTTTCGACTTGAAGGCAAACTACTAAATCAATGTGATTTCTATTCTTCAGACTGGCTGCTATTTTTCAAACATGCTCTCAAGCAACTATAGAGCCAACCTGTGGTTTATAATGCAACTTTGCTGAATAGGCTATAGTTACAGTTGAAGTATGTGCCCCGCCATAGCCACACAGTTTTAATTTCAGAGTTGCCCTGGCAACCAGTATAAGAGAAATATTACTGGGTGTAAACCTATTAAGGATTTCATTTAGATCCTAACTAGGTTTACTTTCTGATCGCCTGAAGATGAATTGGTTAACAATTGCGACTACAGTATGCACCCATTACTGGCTATCATTACTGCTTTGAATCTTTGATTCAGGTTCAAAGTGTTGAACCCAGATTTCATCTTGAGTTAGTAATCTGCGGTGGAAATTCTCAGGGACAATCTGGAAGCGAATCCTGGAAATGTCAACCCTTTTCAGCTTCTGCTCTAGTGTCAGCATTCTTAGACTCATCTTGCAGACAGCTTGCTTATCTCGAAGATCTCAGATAAAATAGTATGGACCGAACCAGAACTAATGCCTATGGATTTAGCTATCTGCTGAACAGTAAGACGTCTGTCATCCAAAACCACATGGTGAATTGTATCAGCTTATTCATCAGATGTTGGCGCGGGGGGGGGGCGACCTGACCGGCGGTCATCTTTTGTGATGTCCCTACCCCGCTTGAATTCTTCACAGTTACATAGGAAGTGGGGTCCTCAGCAAGTATCTGTACCATATCCTCATGGATTGCCTTGGGTGTGATACTTTTCTTTCGCAGATACTTTATGACTGCCCGGGCCTCTGTTTTGTCCATTTTTAGATTTGTCGCACACCTCTCACTAGTACAGAAAATGACAGAAATCTGAATTAGTTTCTCTAGTTTTATAAGAAGTGGTAGAGCCTATGACTCTTCTTTCTAGGTGAGGCTTAGAACTTTTTGATTGACCCTCATACTTTTATTTATAGGGCAGCTCATCTTTACGGTAATGGACAACAAGCTATTTTCTTAAAAACATTATTACTCTTTTGATATCGATCCTCACCAGGTGCCTTACATGTATGATCTTAGTAAATAACTAGATGCGCTTAACATGCCGTGACAGTTATCAAAATAGTCCAATTCTCTAGTGTCATAAGTTCGATCCTCATCGCTCAGGTGTAACCTTGTGCTAAACCAGGGTATACTATTTTTTAAATGCTTAACTGAAAGTCGTCGTCGTCGACGTCGTCTAAAGTGCCGTGGGTGATACACCCATGGGCGAAGTGTCCGAAATCAGAATCGTCCACGCCGCCGTGTCGTGTCTCATTCGTGTGTCTGCGCCAACCATTGTACTAAGCTCGAGAAGTTCATTATTTTTAGTCTCGGCTCGAAGTCGGGGGAAGTTCGTTTCTTCGAGGCGACCTTCTACTAGCCTTTGCCTAAAGAGGCAGGACCTACAAGGCAGCATATTGTTTGTTGTCAGACTTTTCCTTCTCCTAGACTGGTTGCCAAACAAGGCAACAGGATCCAATCTGTTCTACTAACTGCAAGTAATTTTTGTTAAGATTAAATTTTATTTACATTATTCATACGTGAACTAGTCATTAGATGGTCGTTCCAGATAATCCTCAGGGAATTTCCAACTGAACCCTTTATTTAATCTACGGGGTAGATTGTTCTCATTCCACTAACCATGTCTTGAGATAACTCATTTAGTTCTTATTTAGTAGTGCTCAGTTATTGCCCGTCTTGTTTCCAAATGCAGCTACCCCAGGGATTGAACTCACATTTATTTGTCACCAAATTCACGAACCAACGCTTAATCCACTGGGTTATTGTCTCGTAGAGTTTTAAGCCTTAAACGGAACCTACCTGCTGATACTAATGCATGACTGCACTCACCAAGGCTTTCTTTTTTCTAACTCGGCTGCTACTGCTGTACTAAATAATTTCGAAGTTCCCTGGGGGTTACTCGGATCGATAAGCACTTTATAACAGCCGGAAGGCACAATGACCGAAATAATAATAACATCAAAGATGATGACAATAGTCTACTTGTAAATAATAACTTCTGATCCCCAAAATTCAATCGGAAGATTAAACTTTGCTAATTTTGTTTGTTTCTTCATTTTGTTGTTGTTAGGAGACCGCGTTGCATTTGGCCGCCATAAATGGCCACTCTGCGGCCGTCACTTTTTTACTCACTTGTGGAGCGAAGATTCTCAAAGACAACAAAAATATGATGTTCTACGATCATGCTTTGGATATGAAAAACTCAGAAGTTTCCTTGGCAGCAATCCAACATAACAGGTGCACATTTAATTTTTTAATATTTTTGATATAATATAAAATATTTTGGGCTCTACTTAAATGGACTAGTCTCCTCGTAAAAAAATAGGGAAATATCTTTTGGGAAAATAATTTTCATAGATTAGCATTCCTTAGAACTTCCATAGGTCGGGACAATTGTCAGAATCGAAAAATATGAATTTTTCAATTATCTTGTCAGTTCAGATTGACTGGAACACGACTTTTCGCAAACACACACACACACACACACACACACACACACACACATATATATATATATAATATTTTTATTTAAAAAATATTTTATATCGTGACACGGAAATTTCTGTTTCAGAACTTAAATCTGTTCCATTATCAAGCGATGTTACCCATCATTACTTGATAATGGAACAGATTTAAGTTCCGAAACATAGGAATTTCCGTGTCGGGGTGTAAGATATTTTTAAATAAAAATATTATAATATTATATCTACGTTGTCTCGAGTACTTTAAAAAAAAAATAAATGCTAAAGAACTGTGGATTCTAAAACTGCTGTTCTTTGTCTTTATTTCTACAAGGCCAGAGGGCCTCTCGAGATAAATTGTTACAGTAAGAGGCAGTTTATTCAGATAGGAGGGAGAGATAGCGGTTAACTCAATGAATATATTTTTTTTTATTTTACATTTATTATTTATTTTAAACCCACCCCGTAAATAAAATAATATGGGTTGCTCTACTATCGTTATAGTCCGCTATATATTTATATATATATAAATTTAAATTATGTAACGGTCAGATATGAATCAGCACCTGAAGATTGCGTTGTCATTTCAGAGTTGTTCTGTTGGTGTGGAAAAATGTATATTTGTTATTAATAAAACATATATATGCACGCACACACTCAATGTTTAACAGTCTTGAAAAATAAAGAATTTTATTTTGCAATAACCACTCCAGATTGGCGAGACAAAACGTGACTCGCGTTAAGCGGTTAAAAAAGCCTGCTTTTATCAAATTCCATAAATAAATCTATACTAAACTAATTCTGAAGTAACCTCCCTTTAATTTTAAAGTTATCTCCCTTTAATTTTTTTCCAGGTGGGAAGAAATAATTAATCACCCGTCAGAGTTGTACGGCTGGTTGAGCTTGGGCCTCATCAAACAACTGCCAGATGTTTGTATTGTAAGTTATTCATTTTTAAAAAATATTCTTTAATTGATATATTTATTTGCTGATACATTTTAAAATTCTAAAAAAAAATTTAAATTTTTAAACATTTATTTATTTGCTGATGCATTTTAAAATTCTAAAAAAAAATTTAAATTTTTAAACATTTATTTATTTGCTGATAGATTTTAAAATTCTAAAAAAAAACTTAAATTTTTAAACATTTATTTATTTGCTGATGCATTTTAAAATTCTAAAAAAAAATTTAAATTTTTAAACATTTATTTATTTGTTGATACATTTTAAAATTCTAAAAAAAAATTTAATTTTTAAACATTTATTTATTTGCTGATGCATTTTAAAATTCTAAAAAAAAAATTTAAATTTTTAAACATTTATTTATTTGCTGATACATTTTAAAATTCTAAAAAAAAATTTAAATTTTTAAACATTTATTTATTTGCTGATACTTTTTAAAATTCTAAAAAAAAAATTTAAATTTTTAAACATTTATTTATTTGCTGATACATTTTAAAATTCTAAAAAAAAAAATTCATGCCGGCAGCTGTTGAAAGAAAAATAAAGTTGATAAATATTTGAATTTGAGGAATAGAACATACTTTTCCAAGAATATTATTCTCTTAATCAGTTTTATCCAATATCCAATTCTATTTGTTTATTTTCTTGTATAAATCGATGGATTTGTAGCAGGTTGAACGGCCTTGATTCGACCCCTACTATTTTTACTTTACACATATAAGGAATAAGCAAACAAGAAAAATAACAAGAAAAATTGCATAAATAAATGGAATTTATATATGCATAACAACAATTGTACATACAGCAATTCAGTTGTGTTTGAAATGCTGAAATTTACTTGTCCTTGGAATTTTGAGTGAGGAAAATGTTCCTGTTGATAAACTGTGATGTGTATTAAAAAGTTTATGAGTTTGGAGAATTTTAGTAAGAATATGTAGTGTTACTTGTAAGAGAATTAAACAGTTTGTTTCAAATTCTGTAGTTGAAAATTCAATGTTTAAATATAGCAGGAGTCGTTTACCTTTAACTGTAAATTTGAATAAGTCAAGGTTTACAAGGAAAAGTGTTTTTAATCTGAACTTGCAAATGTCTAATGATAAAAAATGGGCGAAGTACCGAGAGAGTGAAAGAGTGATCGCGTACCCCGAATTTCTGTCGCGTACCCACAGGGTTACAAGTAGCCCGGCTTGAGAAACCTATTTCCTATATTAATGCATTTTTTTTTTTTTTTTTTTTTTTTTTTTGCTCTCTGATTTTTTTCCCAGGCTCTCCTTGATCGGTGTATGACAGAATCCGACGAAGACCCCAAAGGCAAAGACTATTACGTAAGTATTTTATCTTCTACTTATCATAAATATTTTTAAAATAAATTTAATTCTTTTTTTACACTACGAACAGGAACTATTTTAGTGTCAATATAAAGCAATAACTGCGGTATAGAATTTGGGGAAAAAAGAAAAGGGAGAAGGACAATAGCAAATAACGAATTACAACACTAAAGAAAGTGAATACGTTCGAATAACCTCCCAAGAAACCAGAAGAAATAAACCCATTAATTAATATTCTTGCATTGAAGAATTTCATTGGCTGATGTAGGATTATTATTATTATTATTGTTGTTGTTGTTGTTGTTGTTGTTGTTGTTGTCGTTGTTGTAAATAAATAAAATATAAAATAATAATAATAATAATGAAAATCATAAATAAAATAAAATAAAACAATAACATAAACACGTTGTATAAAATAAATTAAAAATTTAAAATAATAAATACTCCCCCAGCATGCAACATAAGCTATTCTTGCCGGAAATACAGACATCCCACCAAAAGACATTAACTTCAATCTCTTCACCACGAACCTTGGTACGGGCAACACATGTCCAACTTCTCTATGTGATATGGTTCGTAATACTACGGAGTAAATTTCTCCCTTTTATCACATGTAGCATAAAACAATTGTAACTAAAAATACACACACCAATACACACAAAAAAATATAAATAAACTGTAAGAAATTAACATACAATTTACCAAGTTTTCTATTATTTGCGTACGTTTATTTGCTGTCAAGTATTTCCTTGAACACAAGTCTACTTTCTGCTGCTATGATGTGAGTGACGAACCCACACAGACGGTCGAACGCTTAAAAAAACACCAAAACAAGGAAAACACGCTAAAACAAGCTGTCTGAAGAATCGTAACCTGCAGAAAACCGAGATAAGGTCTTGTACATGATCAACACAAACGGAGTTACCTCGTGGAAAGAGTCTGATGCTGAAAAACTCGAAACTTTTAAAGCCAAGAAAACATAACTGACTACTCACTTTGGAGCATTCGAAGAATGTTTGTTAAGAATGTCCTGTCAATTTTTCTATAGAAATATATTGTAAATAACTTTACTATATAAATCCATTGCAATATGGAAGTCGTCAAGAATTAGTGAAAGCATTGCTATGAAAATAGTGTTATTATATTGTAGGATTACCCCACTTGTCTGCCAAAGAATTTATGCGAACGACTGATATATGACCTTGTCAAAGAAGTATAGAAAAAGTGAAGCGCAAAGTCACTCTAAGAGAAATTTAACCCCCAGCGAACATCATGTCGCAATGAACTACCTTTACCAGGTTTATATATATATGTGATAGATAGATGTCGTTGTGTGTGTGACTTTGCTATTGTTTTTTATGGGTTTACACGCACGCACACAAACGCAAACACACATATGAACAAGGTGCTGAAAAATTCTCGATCCGAAACACTTCCCAAAATTTGCATAAATGACTAAACATCAAAATTGTGATTTTAAATACCTTCCTCGTTCGTCTATCTTATTATATATATATATGTGTGTGTGTGTGTGTGTGTGTGTGTGTGTGTGTGTGTTTTACACACACACACACACACACACACACACACATATATATATATATATATATATATATATATTATATATATGTTTCAATATATATATATATATATATATATATATATGCATGTTTCATTAAAAAAGGCAGACAAGGTACTTCGGTTAAGCTTTTTTAATTAATTTTTCTTGTGTTTTCTTTTGGGGACACAGAGTGTGTAGAAACTGACCAAATGTTCACTAAAAATAATGGAAGCCCTAATAATAAAAAAAAGAAAAAGCCAACTCTTAACAATATTAACTACGAACTAGGCCACAATGTGCTAACCGTGTTCGGAAAATAAAACATCTCTATAACACATAAAAAACATACACATAACGCACCTTGTCTGTCGTTTTAATGAAACATTCATAAATGAAGGATTTCTGCCTAAATACACAATATATATATATATATATATATATATATATATATATATATATATATATATATATATATATATATAAAAAGGCTCAAACACTAATATTCCATGGTTATAATTTATTACATTGGAATCGTAATCACGATCCAATTCCTCAGACCTACAAATTCAAAAAGAAATCGGAAAATCTAACTCCGTGTATAAAAAAAACAAAATTTTAGTGAGAGTGGGAAACAAGTATGAGAAGGAAATGTATGAAAGCTCTAGAGAGAGGGTGTAACAGAAGAAAGAAGAACAAGAAGGCCTAGAGGTGAAGGTGGGGATTAAAATTTAGCAGAGAGAAGATTTAAAGAGAGGTGTTAAATAACGGTTTAAATGAGTGAGATACAGATAAATATGAATTATTTTTCGATGCCTAATTCACTACCGATTCTCTGACCTAAATTAAAATTAAAAAACAGACACCGGAAACGCGTGTATTACATTTGTGGCAACACTACGCACAATAAAAAATGATATGATCTAAACTTAAAATCCAGAAGATGAGAGAGAGAAAAGAAAAAGATTTTGGGCAAACTAAAAACGAAGGGCATTTATAAGAGAACCGATGTGTAATCAAGAAAATTTGACAAAGCAAGTAATATCACCTACAGGTTACAAATTTAACATAAACATATACAAATTAATGAATATTTAATCTAGTAAGGACCTACTATTTATATTCCCAAAAACACATACGTAGATACATACATACACAGCAACATATCTATATCTACTCGCACATACATACATATACGTGTGCACATATATATATAAATACACATACCCTCATGCATACATATACACATACACACATATATACATAGACATAGACATATGTGCACATAAACACATATAAATAAAACCTTACACACATCCATACATATACATACACACACTCATCTAAACAAATATACAACGTATATATATATATATATATATATATATATATATATATATATAATTAAAAAGTAAAAGGTAAAAAAAACACTCATCCATACATACATTTAACATATAAAAATAGATGGGTAGAATTAAACTAATTTGTACTTAAAAAAAACTACTGAGGAAGAAAACGTTAATAATATTAAAAACCCACGGAGTGATTAACGCGTATATATTTCTTAAGTCTACATATATACCTAGGTATATAAAAATATCAGAAAACTATCAGATTTTGTATATCAGTTATTTAGGAAAACTTTTTACCTACATACCCACATGCACATATATCAACACATGAATAAAGTTTGCTAACATAAATTTAATGATCAAAAAATATATAGAGCACCACATAAACACGGACAATGATATATACAGGTAATCATAAGAGTCATTCCATTTAAATGCCAGGTCCGATGTTAGTGATCCAAGATTGAACTGTTATAGGTAACAACACGTTATAAAACCGTGTTTATGTTTTAAAGCGTTTTTTATGTCTACATTTGGAAATGATCTTACTACGAAGATTCAGCAACTCACTTGGATTTTTATCTTTAATAATAAAAAAAAATTTGCAATGCATAGATCACACCGATCGCGGAAGTTATTAGGAGTTCTCGCTCTTGATAAAAATCTCCATTCGAAATGCGGGGTTAGTCCCTTATCCACCAGATCCCAGTAGTGTTTGGATAAAGAAGTTTGATTTTTAAGGTATCGATATTTAAAAGAGCATTTGTGGTTGTATAGACGCTGCTTCCAATTACCAGCGGATATACCTATGTATCTTTTTTTCTGGTTGATATTTTCTCCTAAGAAGATTGTAGCTTCATATATCACATTCTCATACATACATTTTCCCCCTATGGGGCAATTAGCTCTACTCCTACAATTGCAGGGCTCCTAGATCGAGTTTCACTATTATGGTAGTTCTTAAGTATTTTACAATTTTGGGAAGATATAATTTTCTTCATATTACTTACACATGAATAACTAATTTTCAGTGTCTTCCTATTGAAAATTTTATATAGTGGATGTTTACTTTGAAAGTGCCTGTCTATTAACCTTAGGAAGAAACTTTCTATATCAATGTTGGAAAGCCTGCAATACGGTGGGTTAAACCATATTACTTTCCTCTTTCTGTTTTTAGTTCTATTATTACTATGAGTTTCTAGTTCTTTGTTATAGTTTAATTCCTGTTTAAAACCACCATTTTTGAGAGCATGGTTGTATATAAATTTATTTTCATTAAAGATTTATTGGCTAGAAGATAGCCTATTTATTCTCGTATTAACAGTTTTGGGGATGCGATCTATTACAGATTTCGGGTGGTTAGAGTGGACATTGATGATCATCTTTATGGAAGGGAGGTTGAGGGTGATATCTAAAAAGTTGGCTATTTTATGGTTGGAAGATATTTCAATATTAATCTTTTTTCTCTCTTTTTTTTTTTTTTTTTTTAGGTTGAATACAATTTTAAATATCTACAGCATCCCGTGCAATGTATGGCGCTGGCGAAGAAGAAAAAGAAGACTGATTATATGCCAATGGTCGCATTAAATGTAAGCAATGTATTTTTTCGTTTTACATACGTGAGCAGTATTACGTGTGATCCTATTTTGATAAAGTACAACTGATTATTAATTTGAGTCTAGTATTTCTTTCATTTGAATTTCTATCGTTTTTTTTCTTTTTACTGCAATAACTCACACTGTTATAAACCATGTTGGATTAACGCCCCCCGCACAAGCCCCCCGACGATAATCACAGACGGTGCGATATTTGAAAAGCTCTTCTTCCTTTTACATTGACTTTTGGAGCGGCAAGACAAGTTTACTGTCGTTCCCCATGTAAGCACCTCAAAGACACAGACTGAAGATTGTATTTCTTTATCCTTCTGTAACATGTCTTGTAATTCAGTAATTGTTGTTTGTTTGAATTCCTTGGTTTGTATCCTTGTTTTTTTACCCGGACTCACATATTGTTTGTTTACGGAACAATTGTACCAGGAGGCATGAAATGATAATACTTTCTATGACCGCAACAGCAACATGGATTGGAAATAAAGTGAAAGTAACTGTTTTCAGTCGTTAACCATAAATATATTTTTCTTGTAATTTTGATTGATTCGTTTTCTACGGTTTATCAACCATTTTAGGTTATTTAAAGCCAGAAAATATTTTTAGATTATAAGAATTTTTTTTTTTTAGATAATGACGATTTAGGGATACAAGCTTTACTAATTAACCCATTGCTGGGATCAGATGAGTTGGATTCATACCTTTCCCAAGGGTAGTAGTGCGTAAGGGAATATAACAAAAACAACCGTAACTGGATCTCCAATTAACAATTTCGAGCCATTATCCATTACACTAACCGCATAGCCAAGCTTACAGTATCTGGTATGGCCAAACGGTCACCCATCTAGGTACTGACCAGGGCTCGACAATGCTTAACTTCGGTGATCGTACGGGAAGTGGTGTTTCAACGTAATATGACCGTAAGCGCAAGTTCAAGAGAGATCCTCTGCAATTTACGTGCCACAAAATTTAATTTCATCCACCCTCTCAACACAGACCCTGCTAGAAGCTCTACGTAAAAAATCAGGCTTTGTGCTACATCACGCCTTGTGGGGAGGTAACGGGTAAATATCGACCCCGCTGATAACCAATGGTGCTGTGTAAATGCATGCAGGAGTATCATGTAACTTGACTTTTACCAACTCACCATTCCAGAACTAAGGAATCATTCCATTTTCATTATAACCAACTGCAATCTAAATGTTAATCTCTTAAACGGCGTAGACGGGACTTCAGTTAATTGATTTTTTATATTCAGTTCGTATTTTATTATATTTGTTTAAAGCTCCGTTTTCTTTTTCTCTATCTTAGCAAATGGTCACGCACGGACGCGTGGAATGTTTGGATCATCCACTGTGTGTGAATTATCTGATGATGAAGTGGTAAGCCATTTTAAATAGTCGCTAGCGTAAATCTTACTTATAGGACTAATGACCGAGTTTATAATTTCAGTTAAATTCTTATTCTTTATTAACTAACTTAAAAGCCGCCCTATCAATGGGCCTTCATCAATAGGTAGGGAGGAGTACGTGCGATAGGTAACAATAAACTACAGAAAAACTCAAAATTGATTGCTGCATTTAAGTATTGCACTTATATTTAAGCTTACCTTTTAAAATTTCAACATTAAATTTAATTTAAATTTATATTTAAGCTTACCTTTTAAAATTTCAACATTAAATCTTCTGTCGCCACTTAATTAAAGACAATTTATGTATTACGTATGTCCTTTCAGTCAGTCAGTCAGTTACGTGCCCTATGTAATACACGCGAAGGCGATCATGTATCTTGCGAGACGAGGCAGATTTTTTCCCGCAGTCGGTTGCAATTTCTTTCTGCGTAAGACCAGTTGCCATCCAAGACTATAGAACCCGGTCTGTCCTGCTATTTACCCATAGCTGTGGGAGGAGAAGAGGATTCATACCTTTCCCAGGAGTATTAGCACGTTATTTACATTATTCGGACATGGCACAGTGGATAAAGGCGTTGGTTAGATCCAGTGACAAGACCCAAAGAGTGTAAGTTCAATATCCGGTTAACGTCTAACGTCTACGCCGTTTAAGAGATTAACATTTAGATTGCAGTTGGTTATAATGAAAATGGAATGATTCCTTAGTTCTGGAATGGTGAGTTGGTAAAAGTCAAGTTACATGATACTCCTGCATGCATTTACACAGCACCATTGGTTATCAGCGGGGTCGATATTTACCCGTTACCTCCCCACAAGGCGTGATGTAGCACAAAGCCTGATTTTTTACGTAGAGCTTCTAGCAGGAAGTGCAGAACTTTCAGAAGGAAATTAACTATTTCTGATAACTGATAACTGACATCCATTAAACATGGCACGTGGAACTAGAACAGTCTACCCCAGTGAGCGAAATAAAGGGTTCAGTTCGACATTCCAACCACCTGAAGAAGGCCAGAGAGTGCAACGGCCGAAAACGTTGTAATAAATATGGCGACAAAGATGAGGACAATAGTCCGAATAATGTAAATAATGTACATAATAACTCATCTCAGAAATATAGACAGTATTAGTACTTAAGTGAAAGTAATGGATTCGACTGAAATTCGAACACGACTCTCCGATTCCTCAATCCAAGCCGTTATCCATTAATCCACAATTATTTTTATTTCATGGTTGACTTTCGCTGGATTTCGCAATTCAATTATTCCCAACTTTATTTCCAAGTTATAAAAATTGTTATCATACAAAAAAAAAAAAATCGTCGCAAAAAATCGCCGAAAACAATCGCAGTAATGAAAACTTGGGAATCCAAAATTTCAGGATTGCCGGTCCCGATCAGGGTAGGGATGTTTTTAATTTTCTCACAGAGTCGGCCTGATTCCAAAATGGTAAGATATGTTAGGCTACGGCCTCTAAGAGTAAAGTTAAAAACACGAACAATTTTATTTCGAAACACTAATTTCAGAACAGTATTTCCTTCAGTTGAACATGAGCAACTGAAAGTTAGAGTTCTGTCTCTTTAATTGTTTTTATCAGTAGAAGCCAAGATGGCGGAATCGGAGAGTAATTGCAGTAATGAAAACCTGGGAATCCAAAACCTCATGATTGCCGGTCCGGATCAGGCTAGGAATGTTTTTAATTTTCTCATGGAGTCGGCCTGATTCCAAAATGGTAAGATATGTTAGTTGAAAAGGTGTGACACACTGACATACTGACATTCGCATTTATCAGGTCATCCCATAAGTTCTGTCCGAATTTTGAATAAAGAAAACAAGTAACCAAATGTTACCTTTAATTACAGATTCAATCATCAATGGATTTTCCCTGATCATCTATGACATCCTTCCATCTGTTAACAGGCTTACTAATTCCATTACTGTAAAATTCTTTTGGCTTTGATTCGAAGAACTCAAAAATGTCAGTTTTAACTCTTCCTGTCTTACAAAAGCTGTTTCTTCCAAATGATTCTGTAAGCTACGAAACAAATGGTAGTCTGAAGGAGCAAGATTGGGAGAATAAGGTGGATGATGAATTTTCTCCCAACCAAGTTCTTCGATCTTTTGTGACGTGATTCTTGCTGCGTGGGGTCGCGCATTGTCCTGATGAAACATCACCTCTTTTCGATTCACTAGAGCAGGTCTTTTTTTCCTCAAAGCTTGGTTCAAACGCTCTAATTGCTGACAATATATTTGAGCATTAATTGTTGCATTAGGTGGTAAAAATTCAAAGTAGATTATTCCTTGGCAATCCCACCAGATTGAAAGAAGAATCTTCTGCCCATGAAGTTCCCTTCTCGGTTGTGGCTGGGGTTCTTCCCCTTTACCAAGCCACTGTCTACGACGCTTAACATTTCGATAAAAGATCCATTTTCCGTCGCCAGTGTGTGTAAACAAATGCTGCTGACACAATACCGACTTTGTTAGAAAACAAAACCCTCAAAATACGCACTTTGAAATTTCAACACACAGACCGGATCTGATAATCATGAATGTAACTTAAAGAAACGCCAGGACCTTGCTCGGTAGCTGAGAAACATATAATATGCCAATAATAGAATGGGAACTTGTAACTCTGCCAAAAACACAGGATGAATTAGCCACCCAAAATAGGCCTTAGACTCTGCTGACTATGGAGTTGTTGGGGTCGAGGAGGATGATGAGAACGATGCTGGAGGTTTGTGTTGACTTGCTAAATCCTCAGCGATGACCACCAAACTTCTAGTATGAACATACAAACGTGTGAATAAAAATTAAAATGAAAAAATGGGTCTTTTTTACAAGAGTCACCCAAGTTAGAGGGTTGCAGAGTAAGAGGCATAGTTATATGTGAAGACAACGCTTAATCCTAGACCTGTACAGGTTAAAGACTGTGATCGAGGAACCATTCTCTTGAGATTCGGTTCCACAAATCAGTGGTTCATAGGAAGAGTGACACTTACATTTCACCAATGGAATACGAATGGTATGAAGGTGGTTCGCTTCAATGTGCTTGGCCTGGCAGGTCTTAGCCCTGAAGGTCAGAATTAGTGGAATGTAGTTCTCCTGAACACTTTCTGTGGAAATAGTAACAGAGCATGTGGCGTTTCGTCTGTGGGAAAGGGGTTGCAGCAAGGAAAATAATTCATTACCCCCAATGACGCTAGAAACTGAAGACTGGCCAGCGTTACTCCCTTTTCGGCCTAATCTGGCTCTTAGAACGGTAGAGGATAACAGGAGTCAGGTATTTACTGGAGCGGTACAGAGAACCGACCATATTTCCCGTATATTAAACGATGGTTCATATGTCCAATTTCCATTTGAGGTCTAGAGTGAGCTTAAGTCCTAATAGGCGCTCAAGTTTAAATCCCAATAGTTTCAGCTTTAAATAACAAAGGGTTGATAATCTGTAAAAAAACAAATCAATCGATATAATAAAAGTAAATTTGAAACTATTTAAGATTTTTATCCAGCACTCATAACACGAGCTAAATTATCAAATTTTATACATGTTTTCAATATATAAATTTCATAAATTACATAAATTTCAAACATGTCATGGAAATAACTGAATTTTTGTTTAATCGTAATTCGAAAAAATCTCTTGAAATATTGATGTTTTGTCTTCTTCTTTTCATGAAAATTCTTTTGTTTTTTTTTTCTCTTGATATATTTCTGTATTCACTGAATATATTTACATTATTTACAGTCAGACTAAGCTCCCCATATTTATCATAACGTTTCGGTCATTGAGATAATGACAACAAAGATGAGGACAATAATCCACGTGTTAATAATGTAAATAATGACAACTCCACGTCCAAGAATTTCAGCCAGAAATCACCGTATATAAACTGAAATTTCTGTGTATTTGTTAATTGTAGGAACGCTTATGGTATGTGGATCCACACCCTGAGTTTTTTCTTCTACCTGGTTTATCTCAGTTGTCTGACGGCATTTGCATTGGATTGGACATCCAAAGGAAACTGTAGTTCACCAATTTGGAATAATGTAACCGCGGACTGCTGTCCGAAATTACCTGATTGCAATTATATACAAGTGAGTCGCTCTTCATGTCTGTTATTTATTGTATTTCAATATTTTTTTATCTGTTCCTATTTCAAAACCGGCTCGTACAATGATTCAATGTCACGGGAAACACCTACCAGACCCCGTTTTATACGGGGTCTACGCGGAATTTTTGGCTGAGCTCGGGAAACCCACATTAAATTCGGCCTTGGTGCAGTTGGTAGATATCGTCAGTCTAAGGAGTAGCAGCCGGATATCCAAGGCGAAGTCGTTAAGAAATCTTCCCGTGTCTCGTCTATTTCTTGTCGTACCAAAACTGTCTTCATTAGACGAAAGTAGACTAAAAAGAAAAACATTTTATTTCTAGAATTTATAAATTTGGGATTTACACTCCATTCTTTTTTTTCTCTGTGAACGAGTCGAATATTTTTAAAAGGCAAACTTTTCACCACTTCAGCCTTACAAAATTTAATTCTAATACATAATCTTCAAAATATTTCGGCATTAAAATGATATCTTGTTGAACATTTCAGACATGGTAGCTGAAACTTTAGTTATCATAACCAGTTTAGTAGACAGAAAACTTACGTAATGATAAATTAATATATCCTAAAAACATAAATTAATATATCCTAAAAACATCGGCAAGTCTCGGAAGTATTCGACAAAGTAGCATAAACTTACGACGTAAGTAGACGAATAACTTCGTAAGTTGACACATCGTTATTAGCCGGGTGCCTCCTTGCTATAACCACCCACCTTCTACAATTTAAGCCAGTGGTTACCAAACATTTTGTCTTTGGACCGCATTTTCGAAAAGAAAATTTGCTCTCCCCTCACCAAATTTTATGTGATAAAAGTATATGTAAAAATAAAAAAAACCGAAACATTAAAGGGAGATAACCACGGATTCTAAGTCAGAACATTATCATTGATAACTCTCTCCTCCAATTTGTGGACCCTAGTTACTATATTATTAATATTTGATATAATGCAATAAAATCGGTCTATAATTATTTATACTGAGACTCATACATACAGTTACGAGTAATCCATAATAATATTTTAAATTTTAAAGTCATATTTATTTTTGGCATATGAATTTTTAAAATTTTTTTCTAAATCTTTGATTATCTTTCATTCATTCCGCCTCACCTGCTATCCTCTTCCGCCTCACCAGCTATCCTCTTCAGCCTCACCTGCTATCCTCTTCCGCCACACCTATGAGGCGAGCCGTACCGTTTAGGAATTAATGTTTAAGCTGTAAGAGCGTACTAAATGAACCAAACTCTGTGTAACCCTGAAGAGAAATAAGTCATTCTTTGAAAATAAAATTAACGAATAACTATCATTTTCGTGTTTATGTTAAATATTTTGTTTACAAATGAATACATACAGGCGTATTTTTATTTCTCTTCATTTATAGATGACTTCACAAGATCACCTATTGTCTTCTGTGGTGATTATCTACAGTATTGCCAGTTTATTAAAGGAAGCCACTCAAGTCTATCAACAGGTTAGTGTCAATCATTATTACATTTCTGAGAAGAGTTATCATCATGATCCCCCGAGTTATTTGAACTAATATTATGTTTATTGGTTTTATTATTTGGTTGCAGTATTCTTCGACTTTGTTCATTGCCTGAAATGAGATATTATTCATATTCTTTAAGTTCGGAATAATAACCTCTTCCTTGTTGATAATCACTCTAAGTCTGAACAACGAACGGAATATTTTTGTTTTTAATCAATTCACTCCAAAGAAGGCAATAATGCCACTAAGACGCAAGAAGCTGCTGGGAGTGAAAGAGATTGAGAAAATTTTTAGAAAGAACCTGAAATTCAACCTTAAGCAGGAAACAATGGATAAACCTCTACTACTGTTCAAAAGACTGGGGAGAAATGTGAACCGAGCGATAGGCGAACCTATCTACTCCTATTATATGAGATTAGCATTGGTTCCAAAGCTCTTAACTCATGATTAACTATATGTTGAAGCTTGGATAAGCATGGAATAATAATAATACAACACAAAATGTACGTAAACAAAATGTATTGAAACAAGGAAAAGGTACACAATATTTACAGTTAGTTTTGGTATATTCTTGGGAAGACTGTTCCTGTAGAATGGGTTGACTTAATCGCAGTCGGGCAGAGTCTCTCGATTGGATCTCTTCTTACTTCTTCCCTCATCTTCCCGGTACCAACCCATATTTATATCGGTCGGTACTCCACTATGTAAATTAGGTGGATCGTACCACAACACTATATTTTTTGTTATTTTTTTTATAAAAGAAATTATAATTTAAGTTAAAATTATGAATTAGAATTATTTTTTTTTTTTGATGAGCGTAGACAATTAGGACTTTCTGCAGATTCTGTTCTTTGTTTATGAAGTGGTCTTTTTTGTTGTTTTTTGTTTTCTTTTTTTAGAAATTAGCTTCTCCACAATTTTCAAAAGTTTCCTTCTCTTAGGCAAGTTGCCACTCAAAGTTCACAATCTCCCTTGCTTTTCAAGCCCTAGCTGAGGGGAGAACAGATGGATTCATGCCTTTCATAGTCGCATTATTACACAAGTGAACGCAATATATTAGTCCAGAATTTGAACTCGGTTCGCTGATTTTACTTTCAGCGCCGGTAACCGTTACACTACTCATATATAACGTTCGCTTTGTGAAAGCCTTCCTTGTTTTCCCTAATTCTTTTTCTATTGCATTTTCATTTTTTTTTCTTTTTTCTTTTTCAGAAAAGTGAATACTTCAGTGGTTTAAGCCAAAGCATGGAATGGCTTCTTTACATTCTAAGCCTAGTGTTTATCTGTCCATTTGTCTTCATGCAAAAGTCAGTGGACAATCAATGGGACATTGGAATCATGACGGTCTTCATTGCTTGGTTTAATTGCCTCTTATATCTTCAAAGGTAACCTAAGACCGTTTACCATTAACATGTTTTATTTGGGGGATAGGCTCCATTCAAGATCAAGCTTCAATATATTAGAGTATAGTGAGCTCCCACCTATTCTCGTTTCAGTATTCGCGGTTTCACACATTCGCGGATTTTTCTTTAGAACATATATACTTATTAGCGGAAGCCCCCAATATTCGCGCGTTTTTCTGAAGAACATATGTACAAATTATTCGCTGAGAACTCCCTCGATTCGCGTGCTTTTTCGATAGAACATATTTAAAATGTTCTTGTGTTATTTAAGTGATTTAAAATATAACAGTCCATTTTATGGTACAAATTGGCAGAATTCTACATCTTCATTGTCAAAAAAACAAACTCAAAAACATGCATAGCGATTGGGCTTTGTTCTTTTTTAGGGGCTGTGGCTGGGATCTTAAAAGTGGCTTATGCTAAGTCTGGGGACATCATCACAGTTCTGTTTTTAGAAAATGTTTTAAACTTTATATTTTATGTCGTTACACATATTTTATACAGTATTTTCAATGGTTGTATCGATCTATGCGTACTTAAAAACGGTTATTGTAAAGAAAATTTACGCTAAGTGTATGGTCACCAATAGTATTTTTCAAAAATGTTTTTAAAAGGGTCTGAAATGTTTCTAAAATGTTTAGGGTGAACGTTTAAAGCATATGGGATTTTAACAATCAAAACAGGTACTTATAAACAATTTTTCTAACTATTCGCGACCGATTCTGGTCCCTAACTTCCGCGAATATGGGCGACTCACTTTATATCAAAATTATTTACATTTTTATTGAGCATTTGTGACACAGTGGATCCCCGGTCGTGATCAAGACATCTAAAAAGCAATTCTTTGCGCCTTCTTGGGTTCTCGTTTTCCACTGATATGAAGTGAAAAAAAAAAAAAAGATTATACTGAATCAATTGGTAGGTCTACTGTGAGGACAGTTGGTTCACGGTGTCGATCCAGACAATTTTACTCGTCAGAGTCCATCTTGTGCATTTATAAATCTACCATTCTTCCGTGTATTAAATATTTCTGATGTATCTGGTCTTGTGCTCCTGCTAAATATCTCGAGATTCTTGACAAAATTCAGTCTGCAATGTAATCGATCCTGACCTGGCATTTCGACTTCAATCAATTTCTCACCGACGTGGCGTGGCTTCCCTCTGTCTTTTCTACATTTTTATGGCAATGGTTCTGATGAGCTTTCCTCCTTGGTGCCTCGACTGTATGAATAAGCATGCTACTAGATTGGCAACTAGGTCTCACCATTTTACTGTTAAACTAGCTAGATGCAACCGTATGTTCTATTCTAATAGTTTCTTTTCTCACCTATGGAACTCCATTCCAATGTCTTATTTCCCTGCCACCTGAAGTCTTCAAAATCTAAGTGCAATGCCAATCACATCAAAAGTCCTGTTCAAAAAATAAGCAAAGCTTTATGAACCAGGCGATAGGCAGACATCTACTCCCATTGAAAGAAAAAAAAAGAAATAATAATATATTAATTAAACAAATAAAATAATTTAAAAACTTGAAAATAGAATAAATATATAATTGAAAAATAAATAAATAAATGGATTACAGTCTTTCCCAAACTTTTTTTTTCTGTGAGCCGCATTTTCGGAATTAAATTTTGCTTTCGTCTCACCATATTTTATGCGATAAAAAGTACATTTCAAAATAAATAAAAAAAAACCAGAAAGATGGCTAAAGAGAGATAACTGCGAATTCGAAGTTAGAACATTATCATTGATAACTTTCTTCTCCAATTTGCGGATCCTAGTTACTATATTCTTAGTGCTTGATATAATGTAAAAATATCACAATGATAAAATCGGTCAGTAATTATTTATAACTATTTATACTGGGACTAATGCATGCAATTACGAATAATCCATAATAATATTTAAAATTTTGAAATTATATTTATTTTAGGCTTATGAATTTTTTGAAACTGTTTCTAAATCTTTGATTGTTTTTCACTCATTCCGCCTCACCTGATATCCTCTTCCGGTGCACCCATGACGCGTGCTGCACCGTTTGGTAACCACTGGATTAGAAGATAGAATCTCTACCCGTAGACGGAGATGTTAAGGATATACAGTTAACCTAATGTGCGATTTCAGTGTATGTAGCTGTAGTTTCCTTACAAATTAACTTAACAGTTAATTTGAACTTTATGGGTTGCGTTGTCTCACAGTAAAGACAAGACAGAACAACACTTATATTCTTACTACGGGGTAATTTTTTTTTGTCAGTTAAGGTCACTCTTGAATAGGTGTGTAAGAATTGGGGCAGAAAATCTCAATCATGAAATTAAGCCAAGCTCGACCGTTGAAGAGGTTAACACATCCGATATGGTCTCAGAAATTCTGTTCTTCAACTATGAAACATTTGTCCAGTCCTCTCGTTGTACGTGGAATATTTAATGGGCTTTTCAACTCCATTAAATATTCTAATATTCTAATACTGATTGGAGTTTCCTTCTTATCTCCTTTTTATATAGCAATGTGGAAAGTTAACAGCGCGATTATGAAATCATATTCTGTCCTCGTTACATGTGACGTGATTTTTGTTATTTGATAGCGCTCTTCGCTTGTGATTTTAAAGCACCTATCTATGGGGTCTGGTGAAGTATTACTATTATTATTATTATCATTATTATTATCATTTGTGTATGTTACGTTTCCTGATTTTCCTGTAGAGCCGGGTCCAAACTATGGTCTTTAGGTCCTATAGGAGAATTGTTATTTAATTGATAGCACTTTTCTTAGTATATAGGATGTTCCTAGTTGGGCGATCTTCTGGGTAAATTGTATGTTGATGTTACTGTTAATAAAATTGTCCATTCCTTTTCTCATGAGACCCAGATCTCCGATTACTATTGGTTCAGTCTCAATCTTCATTTCCCACATCTTGTCAATCTCGATCTCCAGGTCCTTGTATTTGGACAATTTCTCGATAATTTTACTGCTAAGCATACACAATTTCTCGATAATTGTATTGATAAGCATACACTTCCTGATTTTCTTGTCTTTTATGATAACATCAGATCTGTTGGCTTTTATTTCCCTGTCAGTTTGAATTGACATGTCCCAGAGGATAGTTACATCGTTATTTTTGGGTAACTGTGTCTGGTTGGTGCTCATACCATCTCTCAGTGGTTTCGATTTTGTGTTTCTTGCATATCTTCCCGTGCACATATGTCGCTACCTTGTTATGTCTGTGTATATATTCATTTTTTGCTAGTTTCAGGCATCCTGAGATAATATGGTCGACAGTTTCATCATATTTTCTGCAGATCCTGCATTTCGGGTTAATTCCATCCTTGATGATGTGACAGTGATAGAATTTGGTTGCGAGGCTTTGGTCTGGAGCTGCAATAATTAGGCCTTCTGTCTCAGCTTTCAAACCGGTGTTCCTCAGCCACTGATGTGTTTTCTGTTGGTCCGCATTTTTTTTTTTTTTTTTGCTCTTTTTAGGTATTTGCCATGCAACATCTTGTCATCCCAGTTTTTTGTGATTTCATTTGGTCAAGTTGTTTTGCTTTGTTTTACTCGTTTCGCGTAGATAGTATTCGCTTCGTTTTTGTTTTTTGTTTTTTTTGTTTGTTTTTTGTTTTTTGGTAGGGTTTCACGTATATTAAGCTGTTTCTTGAAGAGTACAGCTTCTTTGTTGAGGGAATAGATTTAGAGTTCTAATATTTGTAGGAGAGGATTACTGGATGTTTTTTGTTGTTGTTGTTTTTTTTTTTGGAAATATGCTTCCAATCCGTTTATAGTCTCTCGACAGCTCCCAAGGAATTTTTTCTATCCAATTTTACTCACAAGGCTTGGGTCAAACCGTGGTATGGTTTTCAGTTACTTTCTAAAGATGTCGTACGCTGGGATTGCATCCTCCAGACCGATAACATCATGAAGTCACCTTCTCATCAAATCGATCATGGTGAGGTTCGAACCCGGGTCTCATTAACAGAAAGTGAGCATTATAACCACGTGCCCATATTAATAATAACTAATATAATTAAATGCTCATTTATCTTTTCTCTACTCAAAATTTCGCGGAGATTACATCCCCTGATCTGGTGACTTGATTATAAAATTGAATTTATTTTCAGAAATCATATTTTTATTAAGAAATTAATTTATAACATCAACTTATTTAATTTTCCTTCAGATAAATTATCATATACATCACCCTGAAATACAAGTTGATTTAAACCTGAGTACATCTATAAACGGGAATAGATGGTCAGAAAGCTGGTGGAAAATCACAATGTCACGGCACCATATATGAACGAGTGTAGTTCCTCAGGATCTTACATGCATAAAACGGATAGTGGGGTGATACATTATATTGGCAGTGGAAGTTATTTCTCTACCTTTTGACATTTTGGACATTCCATCATTGCGACACCCATTTAAGAACGTAAACGTCTAGCTGGTCATTTTTGCACCGAACAAAACAGAATCTTGTTATGCCATTGTTTTCTGTTTACGTCTTTACGGTGAAAATTCGCTCGTCGGAAATAATGACTGATGCCACAGTATGATTAAACGAATTTTACTTATTGATGAATAGACAGACATGTTTAATAAAAATAACGCAAAGGCATTAAAATTTTAGATAAATATGGGCAGCATTTTTTTTTTTTTTATAGGAAAGCATTTACAACCTGGGTGTGTTTTATTCGGCTACATTCACATATAACAATAATCATTTTAAGGTTATTCTCGTAACCATTGTATCTTAATATTGCTTTAGACAATATCACTTCAGAAAGCTTCGAATGTTATGAATGTTATATTCCAGCGATAATTATTGTTTCTTTTTCTTCCCACTGTCAGATTTTATTGCGTCAACCCATATATGTAATCACCATAGGGGATTAAAGTATTGATATATTTAATAAATTCTATCCGGGATTGTAAGCAAACAATGATTATTTATTTATTTATGGCACAAATATTTTTCTTTGCCAGATTTAATTTCTCTGGAATCTATGTGGTCATGTTTCTGGAAATTCTGGCCACTCTTTCCAAAGTGATCGTCATATTTTGGGTCCTGATTGTTGCCTTTGCGGTTACCTTCTTTATGTCCATGTCAGATGAGGTAAGTCAATCTGCTGCGAAATATATATATATATATATATATATATATATATATATATATATATATATATATGTGTGTGTGTGTGTGTGTGTGTGTGTATATATATATATATATATATATATATATATATATATATATAAAGAACAGTAAGATATATAATCCGGTGTTCTTATTGATATTTTTATTTTTACAAAATAGTGCTCAATGTAAATTTACAGAGCATTAATATTATAAATTAACTGATTTAAATTATTTTTTCGCTACACAGTAATAACCATGTTTCAAAAATGAGAGCTAAACGCTTCAAATTTAATTTTGTAATTAAATTAAAAACATTAGTTGCATTTCATCCTCAAGCGAATTTATATATATATATATATATATATATATATATATATATATATATATATATATATATATATATATATATATATTTCATTATTTTCAGGAAAACAAAGCCTATTCGACTGTGCCGTTATCCATTCTGAAATCTGTTGTGATGATGTTAGAACTCGACTATATGGCCACTTTTCATGTGCCTAACACTGACAATCGCAGCGACACACTACGATATAAAACCGCTTTCTCCCTTCTGATACTGTACGTCATCCTCATGCCGATTTTACTTATGAATTTACTGGTACGTGACTTTCTGCTCTTTCAACTGATAGCAACATTGAGCACTAAAACATTTTTGAAGCATTAGATCTTGCCCATAGATGTGCAATCTCCAATTAAGGGCACTCACAGAAAACTTCCAGGTAAATTGTTCCAATCACCCTGTTGGCAAAGAAGTTCTTTCTGACATATGTTCTCCAAAATTTCATTTAGAGCTTTATAGAATTGTTGGTGTATGTGTTTTTACATTCGGCTTGATATTTTATAAAGACCCAATGAACGCTAATAATGGCGGGAGTACGACTAAGTTTTGAAGAAAGAAAATATGTCAAATAGTGTTACTGGAAACATGAAAACATCAAAGTGCAAAGATAATTTTCAAGACAGTTTCACAGTGGTCCACCAGAGATAAGTTTGAAGCAGATGACTCCTACTATGGGAACGACAGCAGCATGAGTAGTCCATGTTTTTTTTCGGTTTCCACGCAAAGTCCTGATGTTTTTTCTTTCTAATTTCTTACTCTTCTTCATGTTCATTTTGTGAATCTCTGGCACATCCACATCTACGATCTGACAGGTTCTTTTTTTATTCATTTATCAAAGGCGGTTTTCTGGCTGTGATGGGGTGGTCGATTTAGGGGGACCAAATCTCGAAATATATATTTCTTTTTGCTTTCCAGAACAGTCTCCAGTTCATATTGATGTCATTTGTCTGCCTGGTATTATTATTATTAAGAGACCAACATTATCATTATTATTAAGGGACCAACATTATTATTATTATTATTATTATTATTATTATTAAGAGACCAACATTATCATTATTATTATTATTATTATCAAGAGACCAACATTATCATTATTATTATTATTATTATCAAGAAACCAACATTATTATTATTATTATTATTATTATTATTAAGAGACCAACATTATTATTATTTTTATTTTCTTTGATTTCTGGCGTTTACACATTTCTTTCCGGGCCCCGTCCAAGGACCTAAGGTTAGAAATGGCATCATGACACTTTCCACTGACAAAAAAAAAATATTACATAGATAAAGCCCTTCGTAAAGTGTGGGCTGTACTTGTCAGAACAATTTTTGTATCTCTTTGAGGCATGGACTTCCAGGAATCCCTTCAAAGAGTCTACTGCAATCTTTTCCAACCAGTCCTAGGGCTCGAACTACAACAGGGATTGTTGATGTTCCCATATGCCACATTTTTGAGATTTCTATTTCAAGGCCCTTGTGTTTTGACAGCTTTTTGAATATCTTCAAAGATACATTGCAGTCTGCAGGGACTGCCATATCAATAAGGAGGCACCGTTTTTGTTTGTGGTCTTTAGTAACAATATCTGGGCGGTTGACCTTGATTGTTCTGTCAGTATGTATTGTGTAGTCCCATAGAATTGTAACAGGTCCTATCTCCGTAACCGGGTCCGGGTGGTGTTCATGCCATTTTCTTTCAGTTTTCTTCCCGTAGAAGATGCAGATTATCCAGTTCAGATATTGGCCCACTCTGTCATGCCGGGTTTTATATTCAGTGGGTGCCAATATCGTGCAACCTGATACAAGATGATCAATCGTTTCTGGATATTTATCACAGAATCTGCATTTTGGGCTAACACAATATTTTAGTATATGTGCTTGATAATTCCTAGTTAGCAAGCATTGGTCCTGCGCAGCAAGGATAAAACCTTTAGTTTCAGCTTTCAGCCCTGCACTACGTGGCCACTGATGGGTTTTGTCTACATCAGCTTGTTTGGTACGGGCAGAGTATTGGCCATGAAGCGGTTTATCTTGCCATCGCTTCTGTATCTGGTCAGTTGCATTTGTCTTTTTATGTATTTTGCTGTTTCAGTCGGTGTATTGTGCTGTACTTGCATTTCTGCGCCCATTTGAAACTCCATTTTGAATTTGTTGGCTTCTTTTATTACGGAGTAAAGACGCTTACTACTTTCATGTTCCTTGACGCATACCATCATCCAGTCTTCTGTAGTTTCCAAGTATCTTTGGAGGCCAATTGTTGTAGTTTTGTAGGACAGTTCTAGTTGAACTAATCCTCTGCCTCCTTCGGATCTGGGCACAACATCAGCTTTGGGATGATGCATGCGATAGCAAGTGAGAAGCTTTCTCGTTTTGACGTCCATTCGCTTAATTTCAGCTATGGTCCAGTTAAGGACATTAAAGCTGTATTGCACCACAGGGACAGCCAATGTGTTTATGGCTAATATTCTGTTTTTTTAGTTTAGCTCAGTATTTAGTACCAGACGCACACGCCTGTAGTATTCTTTTCTAATTTTTTCCTTCATTTGGGTGTGTTGTATGCCATCTCCTTCGCTAATTCCTAGGTACTTATAAGCTTCATCATGCTCCAATTCCCTAATCTTTGTGACAAAATCTAAATCTATTAAGGGTGTTTCTGTAATCCTACCTTTCTTGAATGTTACTTTTGCACATTTATCTAATCCGAAGTCCACATCTATGTCGTCACTGAAGTATTTTATTATTATTATTATTATTATTATTATTATTATTATTAAGAGACCAGCAGAAAGTGACGCTGGTTAATAACCGATCATGAAATCCGTTAAGTGTATACTAAGCACGGGTATTGTGGCCAGATGTGCGCTATACTGGTGAAAAGTTTTGATAAAGGCAGCCTATAATCTTGTAGGTTAGAAATCACTTCAGGTCAGGTGACTCAGACCCGTCAGAAGGTCTCTGGCCGAGAGCGCTCCCAAGTATCGAGATGTGACTCCCAAGTCTCGCTTTTTCTGCCTCATTCTTCAGACTTGAAAAAAAATTATCTCTACATTTAGTTATCATGCTCCCTCACTACTCCCGCCCATGAATGGATATATACAGTACAGTAGACATACTCAATTGGTTTCGGTGAGGAAACTGACAAACAAATTTGTGATACTAAACAGGATATTTACTGTAGTTAATTCACTATGACAAAATATGTACATAACACCTCAAATCATTTAAGATCAGAAGCAATGAGAGCCATGACTGGTGTAGCATCAGCGTAATTATTATTGTTGTTGCTATGGTTTTTATTACTAATGTTCTTACACCTAAATACTGTTGTTTTCACTTAATTAACTGCGTATTATCTTGCTGTTGGATCTGATAGCTTTCATTTAAGATCAAGTGACAGCAAGTCTCCTTGATATTCCAGCATTTTCCTCTGTATTCTAGATAATTTTATTAATGGTATTGTCTTGGTGGTTTCAATTATTCCTCAAATTTTCTTCATATTGGTTGGTATTATTATTGGCATAATTTCAGATTGGTTTGGCTGTCGGAGACATTGAATCCGTACGAAAAGATGCACGACTTAAACAGTTGGCCATGCAGGTAAGTGACATTAATTCTTATTTGTTTTTTGTTTTTTTTTATTTACGAAGCCTTAGAAAAAAACCAGTAACGTTGCCGCCACCGCAGCTCAGTAGATTTAATTCAACATTTGAATAGTTTCCAATGTTATAAGAATGTTTATGGTTGACATTTATCTCGGTGAACATCAGCAGACAATAAACCGCTGTGATCGGACGCATTTTTCATCTCTCCAAAAAGAAAAAAAAATAGAAGCGATGGGTTTTTAAAGAAAATAAGCGAGGTGGGGAACTTTTTAGTTCATTGCCTCTGGCACCGAACTACGCGGGAAATTCCATGTGTAATTATTCAGAGGATCTCACCAGTGAAGAGTTCAACCGAGAGAAAATAACTACAGCAAGTTTTGACAGGTTACAGGCTAAAATCTGCACGTGGGGCTGAACTATGGCAGTATATCTAGGGCATCGCTTAGCACAAGGCTTCCTAGAATAGGGGTAACGGCCATGCGTGGATGATTTCCCTGACAAAATCAACAGCCACATGTTCGTGACCAAGGAGAACCTTCAAGTCGGAGAACATCAGCTGTGGTCTGACCTGGAAAGAGATGGGCTCCACCAGATTGATTTTACCCAAAATACGCTATGCGTGAATGGATACCTACCAAGATATGTGGAGGGAGCTCGTTAACTGGTAAGCTAGTACCCAACGACCACAGTTGATCATAGAACGGATGATGATGGTGTTAGTAATTTGGCTATGTAGGTAAGTGATATGAATTAAAGTAAATTTTATCCCTTTATAATATAGTGAGGTTTTCGCATTCTGTAAATTAACGATTTCTAATCTGAAACTCTGATATTCAAATTTTCCAGAAATGCACATCTGGAAATCCCACAATGCAAATGACAAGTAAAAAGCTGCAGAGTGGAGAATGTGTTCCTCCATAAACCCGCGTAAACGCTTTTGAACTCTATCAAGGCTGGAAAGTGAATATTATGTAGCTCCAGACCAGATATGGCAGTAACACTGTTTTTGGACAAATCTGACAGTTACAAAGATGAAGCATCGGAGAGATGCTTCCTGAAGCGATAGACTGAGCTGACTATTTTTCCAGCATCTTTTAGCAATGGATCGGTATATGAGTTTTACTTGAGACCCCAGTAGACGTTCAAAGCATGGAGCATCATTTAAAATGCAACCGTTCATCGTGACTGGAGTCTGATAGGTAATGATGAAACGGGACTAGCTTAGTTATTGAAATACTGAAAGTTATCAGCCAGTTTTTTTCCCCCCATTAAACTGTTAGAGTTCGACCATAAGGTAGATCAGTTGCAAGGCTCCAATCGTCTTGATTTTTGGAAGTGCATCCATAAACTGTGATATCATATACATAGATATTTACTAAATGATCAGAGAATGATGGTTTATAAAATACAGAGTAGGACTGAGAAGAGTACCTTGAGGACTCCCACATTGATCTCATGAATTTCAGAAAACTGTTCATCACAAGGAGATTCTTATTAGCAATGAATACAAACTTCCAGTAAGCTTAGTTTAATCTACAACAGTTCATTATATTAGGGCAACTAGCGAGGATCGAACTCACTATTCTAGCTATGTCCAGCTTACAAAACATCGGTCACTTGCAGAGAACCATTTCAAATGAATTTGTTAAAAATCTTACTTTGAATTTCACCCAGCCTACGCTCTCTCTGTCTATTTATCATACGTGTGTGTGTGTGTGTGTGTGTGTGTGTGTGTGTGTGTGTGTGTGTGTGTGTGTGTGTGTGTGTGTGTGTGTGTGTGTGTGTAGGTTGGTTAATAAAACAAGGACAAACGAAAGGATACCAATAAAATCAGTACGATAAACATTTATTAATTATTAGCCATCTGACAGATATTGAAGCACGGAGAAAAGGATTTATATTTGGAATTTTCGGACACGCCTGTGTCCTTCATCAAAGAACAAAGAGAGAAATAGGAATTACTCACCGACAGACGTATTTGTAGTTGGGGGTATTTTCCAGTGGAAATCGTCGTATTATTACCAAAAACCAGATCTATCTGATTTCTCGATGTGCGAAACTTTTTATGAAAATAAACTTAAATTTTAAATTTTGATCGGTGTAAAAATTTTAGGTAGGTCTATTATTACTAGTCAGGACTGAGATTGTAAATGTTTGGTGAAGAGGGTTATAGGTTGTGGAGGGAGAACTCGTCTTGCGTGTAGAAGTTGAATCAAAAATTGGCAGACCACGTGGTCAGCTATGGTTGAAAAGGAAGAAAGAGAAATGAAAAGAAAGAAAAACGTGGCGGGAGAGGAATATATGATAATAAAATATTAAATAAAACTGAAAAGAAAAGTGAAGGAACAAAATGTAGATAAAAATTTGGAAATCTATAACAAAAAAGGGTTTTATAAAATAAAGGAAAAACTGAGAAAGGAAATCGTGTACAGATATAGATGCACATGTGGACATATGTTCACATAACAGTGTGTAAATATACACAAGCCACTAAACAAACATATATATATATATATATATATATATATATATATATATATATATACGTACAAGCGCTAACAATAAAAAAGAAACCAGCTTTCACTAATATCAGTTATGAACAAAGCCACTACTGATTGTGTTCGGAAAGTAAAACATTCCTATTGATATAGAAAATAATGTACATATTCAGACAAATATAAAAACATCCTTGATAACGGCTAAGAGATTAGCCGAATGCGCCCGTATCCACAGATCATTTGGACATTTCTTACATGTTCTGTTCCAAAAGAAATCACTTGTACAAATGCAACAAATAGATATAATTAAAAAAATATAATAAAAGGCTTAATCACATTGTCTTGTCAGTCGGCCTCAATGAAACCAGTATAAAGAGGGATTGCTGCCCAAATACACAATTATATATATATATATATATATATTACAATAAACGTGCAATCAATTTACAAATACATGAATTATTCATACAAAACTAATGCAAAGGTTAATGATTTAAATGGCGAGACATCCATCTTGCAAACGATTCAAATAGTACACAAAACCCTCTAAATCCGTTATGCATGAGTTGATCCTTGTTTATATAAATTTCTGCCGTATTAGTTGTTATTTTTACTACAAGCTTTCGTCTGTTCCTACAGACATCGTCAGGTATATAATAGATGTTGTTCTTGGTTTTTTCTCTTAGTAATAAGAGGACATCAAAAATATATTTGTATTGTATCCGAAATGCTATTAAAAATGAGTTATTGGTTTTGAACGCGCCAAAAACAACGCTGAGTTTGATTTTTTTTTTTTTTTTTTTTTTTTAATATTTTCGATCTATACCAAATATGGTAATGAACAAATGTTTTTTACTGGTAAAACATTTATTATCAAAGTGGCATGACTATATTGTTCAATAATTACGTAATGTCGCACTTATTAAAAAAAGTAACAACTCAGATATTTAAAATTTATATAAACAAGGAATCAATTTACAAATAACGGATTTAGAGGTTTTTGTGTACTATTTGAATTGTTTGCAAGATGGATGTCTCGCCATTTAAATCATTAACCTTGCATTAGTTTTGTATGAATAATTCATGTATATATATATATATATATATATATATATATATATATATATATATATGAACAAAAAGACGAGAGGAAAAACTATAGTTAGTCGATGCGTTTCATCCTCTGAGGGACTTTATCAAGGCAAATGTAGGATTTATTTTGCTGAGCGCATTTATAAACAAGAACAAGGTTGTCATTGGTTTATCAAGACTTTTAAATTTGAAAACGTTCATGAATATTCAGCAGGTGGTTGAAAACACGTGGAAGACATAAAGTACCATAATTCAAAGTGTAGTAAGGTAAAGGTAATATCAAGAAATATATATAAATATTAATAAATGACTATTATTTTAATTGTGATCAGATAGGTATGTGCTATAATCTTCATACACACACACACACATATATATATATATATATATATATATATATATATATATATATATAGAGAGAGAGGGAGAGAGAGAGAAAGAATCTGTTCATTGTACACAAGGGAACCATTTTATGGTCTCAAATTCTCAAATGCTATATATACTTTTTTAATCTAGAGAATAGTTTTATCAACATTTATTATATGTACTTATCTTTAACAGTGACAATTATTGTTTGTAACCATTCGGTGTAAGACTATGATTTTACTTTTATTAATGACCACATTTTTTGCAGAAATTTCTGGTGAGATTGCTTTTCAAATATTTTTTCTACTTTTCCTAGTATTTCTTAAACAGAAAATTACCATTCGTTTGGATTTTCTTTTAGGAAGTTAACTGCATATGACTCATGTGGTGAAATAAAACTTAAAACACTAATAACAATAATAAATCTTTGGTTGTCAATGAAAAATATAAAATAGACATTATAGATTTTCTGTTTCGCCTTGATATCAAAAATTAGAGGCACGGTGGAGTAATGGATAGCGGCTCGAACTGAGGAATCGGAGAGCCGAGTTCGAATTCCAGTCCACTACATTCACTTACGTACTAATACCCTTGGGAAAGGTATGAATCCTCCTCTTCTCCCCTAACTATGGGTAAGTAGCAGAACAGACCGGATCATACCGCAGAAGGAAATGGCAACCTACTGCGGGAAAAAAATCTGCCTCGAAAGATATATGATCGCCTAAGCGTGTATCACGCATGACACATAACTGACTAATCTAAAATTATGTGGAGCGAATGAATTTTGTTTCATTAAATAGACCATCTCGCTATCGGTAACGAAGGAACTGTTTTCTTGTCCTTGAAGGATCAGTTTTCTTGTTCTTCAACGATCTGTTTTCTTGTCCTTGAAGGATCTGTTTTCTTGTCCTTAAAGGATCTGTTTCCTTGTCCTTGAAGGATCTGTTTTCTTGTCCTTGAAGGATCTGTTTTCTTATCCTTGAAGGATCTGTCTTACTGCCATTGTAACCAGTCTTAGTCTTTTGCTTGGTACAGACGTGTACTACAGCTATTTCCTGAATTGTAACAGTCAAAACTGTTATTGTTTCTATTTAGGTTTCCATGTACACTACTCTTGAATGGAAGTTGCCTCAAAAGTTATTGGAGAAAGTCGACAAAGTCACTTATCGGAGGTATCCGAATCGACTGCACACATATTTCGACAGGGTGAGTGTGATTTTTTATTTATTTATTATGCACATAATCTAATGGTGATTAGCACACAAAAAAATGAAATTAGCGAAATAAGTTCAATTTCTGCATAGGACAATTTGAATTCAATTCACATTAATGTCTTTGGAAAAAAAATAAATCCACTCCTCTCCTTCCGCCTAGCTATGAGTAATTATCAGAGTATTCGATGCCCTTGGCTTTGCAAAGCAGTCCATCACGAGCACTTGCTAATTGATCAGTCCAAACATCGGAGTGTTTGCAATCAGTTGCCGATATTTTGCTGGGACCCGAGCAGATTTGTTCTATGAAGGGCTGAACAATTCAGAGTAACCTGCATTTGATCCACACGATCCTAGATGTAAAAGATGACGAGCAAGCCACGCTGATCAATTTGGATCAGTCCAAGGCATTTGATCTGGTCGACCATTGGTATGTGGCTGCTGTCCTGCAGGCCGCCTGATTCGAACCTGACTTCTGCCGGTGAATTAGTCTCCTGTATCGCTCCTCCACTGCCGTGGGGCAGGTAAACAGAAAACGGTCGCGTGCTTTTGCTCTGTCTCGGTCGGTTTGTCAGGGCTGCCTGCACTCGCCCCTACTTTACGCATGGCGTTGGAGCCTCTCCTTCACCGGCTGAGAGACAGAGCGTGGAGTCCGGCCCTACGTGGAATCGTTGTACCTGGTGGGGCACGATCCAGGGTTTCTGCATACGCCGATGACGTGTCCACTTTCGTGTCATCCCGTAGCGACAATGAGGTGGTGTTGAGGTGGCAAGATTAACCATGACAAGTCTTCCGGCTTGCGGTTAGGTGCAAGGGAGTCGATCTTTCAGAACCCTTTGGCTGGACTGACAGGCTCGTCCGTATTCTCGGAGTGTGGTTCGGTTCCAGGATTCCAGCTGGAGAAAAACTGGTCAGAAGTGCAGGTAAAGATCAGTGCATCGGTTGTGATTTGGTGCCAAAGGCGGTTGTCCTTGAAAGGTAGAGTTGAGGCGTGTACCACATACGTCTTTCCTCTCATCCTTTAACGTCTTGCTGTACTTCCTCTCTGTAAGGAACGTAATACGATCAAGCGCCTGTAGGGTGGTCGCAAGCATCACGTTGACAGAGATGTCTGTGCCCAACGTCCGTTTCATAGGAGGCTGGGAATGTCACACTTGGCGAATCACTGAAACGCCTTGAGGTTGGCTTTCCTACGTCGCGCGTTGACAGAGGATTCGATCTTGAAGGGGTATGTGAAGACTGCATTTCCTCGCCTTACTATCACTCCTCCTGTTTCTAGGGCTGAGTGCCATAGGGCCCCGGGATCAGTCGGATTTCCTCTTCGAGTGCTGATCGGCTTTGAGGGTCATTCCTCGATTCAGTGACCTTTCTCGGCCTAGGAGAGTCTTGTATTGGGAATTAGTGCAGGACGACAGGTTCGGTTTGTCGGGGGTTGCCTTCTTTCTGGTCTTGGGCGCCAGCGGCGGATTATCTCAGCAACTCTGAGTTTTCGCTTATCTGGCGATTTCGCTTACCGGGCGATTTCGTGTCGTTTGTTCAGAATAGGCTACCTCTCAATGACGTAGCCTTCAGATGGAGCTTGGCGGATTTGCCTGACTGTCATTGGCTTAGAGGAAACAGCTTCGCACGCCTTCTACCATTTTCCTCTGGGACTGTGTTGGCGAGTTGACGGCTCGTATTGCTCCCGAAAAGCTCGTGTTTGTTGATCGCGCATTCGCGTATGACAATGTGTCACCCCCGTATTCTGAGGTGATACGGATGATGTTTCTGACGCTGCTGGCCACAGCTAGAATGGTAATTTGGACGACGCGGATCGAGGAAATCTTGCGATGTGGTCACTATTCTCATCAGGATCTGATCAGATACTTTGAGCATCAGCTCAAGATAAAGATTAGAATTGATAGAAAGCGGTTGGTATTGACAGATTTTAGCCAAAGGTGGTTAACTGTGGCGAGCCTGGTTTGCGTGAACGAGGCTAGCCTTGATTTTCTTTTTTAAAGTCCCCCTAAGTCACAACAGGGTGGTTTCCTGTGGAGCCCTCTCCTGGTTAAGATTGGCTTCTAGTGTATCTAGTTAATGTGAGTAAGCGTCGTTCCCGGCCCGTGCCCGGCTTTTCCCTACGATCCAAGTCGAGATTACCAACCTCTCCAGTTTGTTTTGGCCTGCGCTTTTTATCTCAACTGGATCCGTTTTTGTTTTTTTAATTTTCTAATGCCCATAACATTTTTTATCCTTCCCTCTCCCTTAAAGAGAGAGAGAGAGAGAGAGAGAGAGAGAGAGAGAGAGAGCGTACCTCTTGATTTTGTCAGCAGACAGAATACAGCGACAACTCTTATTTTTCAGGGGTGGACAACATCTCACCCCTACACCAGTTTTGTTTTGGCAGACAACAATGGACTCATGTTGAAAATCAGGGAATTCACAGAAACCCAAACTACATCTTGCCCCGCACCGGTTTCTAGTTGGAGTCCATAAATACGAATGCGCGAAGAGAGTTGACAATGGAGAGTTAAGAAGAGACAGAAGGGAAGTGGTGGAGGGTCGCTAACAGATTCCACGACTCTTTCCGATCACGAGAACCTCCGATATCAGCCTTGAACCAAACTTACCAAATCAGTAAAACCAATTTCGCTAACTCCGCAAGCCAAAACCTACCAGCTTACTCAAGTGTTGCGTCCGATTTAAGAGCGGGTTGGATCTACAAATACCTGTATGCTAACACAACTAACGAACCTTTTTACGCAGTATTCGATATAAAAAATAGTAAATATTTTTTATATATATTTCGAATGTTTTTCTCCTATTTTACTGTACGACTTCGCTCGACTTGGGCCAGCCCAACGCGAAGATACCTGAGATGAATCGATCTTGGCATCTTTATAATCAATCAATCAGTTCGAAGGCGTTACACTCAAAAATGTAGGAGTAAAGGAACAGATTAATTAAATGGTTCATTTTGCTCGGTAACTAATTTTGTGTAAATGCAGATAAATATTTTATTTGTATAGATTATTAAAATGACCAAGAGAAGTGGTCACTCATAAATCTAACTGAAATTGATTTACCTCCCTTCCCACTATAGGTGAGACAGGAAATATATAAATAAATGCACATTGATAATTATTATATGATTTGATTGTCCATAATTTTTCTTCTTTTTCTACTTCATCAGATGCTAAATAGGTTTTCAGGGAAGAACCTGGTTAATGAAATATCAAATCGAAATGTGTATGCTCACAATCTGAGCCAGGAGCTAACTAAACAGAAGCAAAGGTGAGCTATTTCGAACTTACACATTATCACCCATCAAAACTGATAATTGTATTAGATTTTTTTTTTTTGCTTTGCTTTTTTTATTATGACTCTTAGCTGGACGGTAAGATTGTTATGGGAGAGTGGTTTGTCCAAATACTCACTATATTTGCTACCATAATATACCGAGTTATTTGATGATGATACAGACGGCAGGTATGTAGATTAATGCCTTTCCCAAGGACATATGGCAAAATGAAAAAAAACTTCAGTCAAAATCCAAACCCACTTTGCTGAGTTTATAACCGTTAGGCACCACATATATCTGAATATAAATAGAGACACACACGAATGCAGAAAAGTCCTCAGCCCAAATGTTTGTTCACATTTGGGAAAGTTTTCAGCAGACCCTTGTCTGCATATTTATATTAGCTTGAGTCATAAATAATTTCCGTTTGGTGTTTATCAACTTCATTCTTAAAAAAAAAATAAAAAATAAAAAAATAAAAAATTAAAAAAAACAATTAGACATTCACTGTTATTTACAATGGCTTTTTCTTTTACCAGTTATCAGGCAGCTCTTCAATACATTTTGAATAAAATTCCGCAGGTTTAGATGTGAAAAAGTTTTTAACAAAACTCTTGAACTTTGTTTTCATTAAATAAAGTTTACCCTATCAAAATGTTTTGCAGTGACCGAAAAAGGTAATTGATTGGTGCAAGGTCAGTTGAATATGGAGTCTTCCAAAATTTTATCCAGTATTATTTTTGCATTAGGCTCAGTTGTAATGCCCCATGTGATCTTTACAATAGTTGACAAAATATGTGCAGCATTTTCCTATCAAACTGTGAATCTCAACACAAACCCTAGAAATACTTTTTTCTGCCATAGACTGTTTACCCTCAAGTTTTGTCATATATATATATATATATATATATATATATATATATTTTAAAAACAGCTCATCAACTTTTTGTGGGTTATTTTGAGCTGAAGCATTTTGGATTGTAGGAGGTTGCTTACAGTATATGTTCCCCACCCCACACCATCCCATCCCTAACCGGGCTTGATGCCACTTAACTTCTGTGATTGAACAAGAACCAGTGTTTTCAGTGTGATCTGATTATAAGCATATACTGACATGCACATGTCTGTATATCCTGGGGGACCACTACAGAGAACATGTGGAGGAAAAAAAATATAAACCAATTGGAGTTTGCCAGGAGCTCATAGTCCAAGAACTGAGTATGCCTTGTATATTACAGGTGATATGGGGTACTGTGAATCAGTTTGGGGGTGGAGAGCATACAAAAAATTATCATTTTGAAGGAAATGATTGACACAAAACGTTAAGTTGATTTGGAAAGGGTAATATTCAGACTTGATCCAAACATTTCCAGTTTTGCCTGCATAGAAACGGCAATAAAATGACTCGATAAGAGATCAATTCTTTTTGTTGTTTTATCTTTAGGTTGAAATCGATGCAGAGTCTGTTAGAAAAACAGCACGATCTCCTGCGAATGATTGGACAGAAAATGGAGATCCGTGCCGAAGAGGATATCAGAGATGAAGGAGATTCCGTCACTGAGTGCATGGGGACGCAGGTGAAGCAAAAGGAGAAAATCCTTTCACACTGGAAATCATTTAGTAAGAGGAAAAAATAGAAGTCAGGAATATAAACGCAAGAAGGTGGAGAAATAAAAAAAAAAAAAAAAAAAAACATGGCGAGGTTCAGAAAAACAATATTCAATTAACAAGCAAGAAAATTATATCAAAGTATTCAGGCCACTATTTCCTTTGACATTTGTTTTGATCTCTACATTCTGAATGGTACTTTTTCAGGTGTATTTTGCTTCCAAAGAGTGTGTTTCTTTTTGTTTTTTGATCAGTGTGCCTTATTTTGTCTTCTATTTTTTTTTTTTACTTAAAACCTGTGGCTCTGATCAAAAGTGCTGACAAAAGTTATCCCAAAAGATTGTTAGTATTACATTCAATAAGTACTTCATGCAATATACACCTGAAGATGAGCAGAGAACAGACTGATTGGAACATAATGATAAAAATAAAGATAAAAGTCTGAATTATTCAGAAAAAACTTAATCTTCTCAGAACTGAATTTTAATGTTTCAAAATTTATTCCCATCATCATCAGAATAAATGTTAAGATAAGTAATAACTGAAATATTTATAAATGGTAAAGAGATTAACTGTTTCATTTATAAGGCAACATTTGACATTCATTAACCAACCAGTTAGTGTTACTGTCAGTTGAAATTCATAAAATCTTTCTCTTCAGTTTTTCTGGAAAATAAGCTTTACAAGTTCATTAACTGTTATCACTAATAATGATGGGAGTTTCCTTCCTAACCTTTTCTTTAAGTTAGTGTGGAATGTCAACATCTTTCTTATAGATACATATGCTATGATTTCAATTGTTGGAAGTCTTCAAAGCAGATTTTGTTATTTGGTAGTCGTTTATAATTCTGTAGCATTACTTAGATTTAACAAAGGATTGTCATCTTGAAGAGCTAGAGTTCATTTGCTTGAAACTATTTTTAATCATTTCTCTGAGAAAATGGTTGTAGCTGATAATAGACATTGCTGCACAGGTGGGATACCACATATGACATCGACATGAGTCTACATGTGACAAGGCTAATTAAGAATATGACTTGAGTCAATACATGTGAAAAATATACATAAAACACAATCTATTTATAACTTACAGTGGAAATTCCACAAGTGGTTCTGCTTTTATCACACCTTTATGTCCAAATTTGAATTAGTTTAAATCAAAATAAATAAAAATAAAAAATACCCAACTCCAAATTTTTCATCTTCATTCTCATTTTATATTTAAGTTCATCTAACATTTATCTTATTGAGCAGCTCCGCAGTTTCACATAATACCGGTAATTAGTGTCAGATGACCTGATAAATCTATTGAATTATTACCAGATATGCAACAACATACACAACAAAACAAACATTAACTGTCAACTTCAACTTCAAAATATGTATTACATTAAGAACATGACATTTAAAATTATTTTATGATTTATTTTATTATAGATAGAGTACATTTGTAAAAGAACAATATGAAAAGCATTAGCACCATTATCTCAAAAATGTTGAAAAAAAAAAAAAAAAAAAAAAAAACATTTTTTCTCTTGTATATAAATACTGGTCACAAAATTAAATCCATACATTTGCATTGATAAAGTTCCTCAGAGGACAAAAGGTGTCAACTAAGACCTGACACCCTTGGATATTTTTTTTCTATGGGGCCCATTTGAAATCAGTTATCAGACACACCCAAGAAATATTGAGGAACTTAAAGAAAGTATTAAATATGAATGCAGTAAAATGACAAAGGAAACTCTCCATCATGTTAATGAATCATGCAGTCACAGAATTGAAATGTGTTTTGAAAAAGGAGGTGGACATTTTGAACAACACATAACAATAACTAGTAAATAAAATGTTCATGTGTGATGATACTTTTAATAAATTATTCCTATGGTGTGCAACATTTGCCAAACTCTTTATAAAACAACCCGTTCCATAATAGTTATTATATATCACACACTAAATATAACTATTGCCGGCAGTAATATCTATCAAATATAATTATTAAATTTTAATATTACATGCATATACTTTGTTTTATTCCGCTCTCAAGAAATATATGCAACCTTTGCTCTTATATATAGTGTTAAATACTTTTTGATCATTCACAGCATATGGTCTCCATTAACAAAGTATTGTATACATTATGCAAACGCTATACATGTAAAAATTTAAAATTATCATTCTGTCTCAGTTCTTGGGATGAGTTATGATTTACACCTGGACTCTCGTCATAGTCATTATCACATCTCAGTTGTTGTATGATCTGCCCTTAATGGAATTATGGAATTTCAAAACTGAACCCTTTATTTAATCTACAGTGCTAGGCTGTTCTCTTTCTACTGTCCAAGTCTCTTGTTTTAGTACTGTTCAATTAAGAGATGACAATACAAAATTGGAGTTGAAGTGAGAAAACCTGCAATCTGATGAGGAGGTATGGCCTGGGACTGTGATAACCTTTCATCTATAAGTATAATAATATATTTACAGAAATTTTGATATTGTATACTGTGACCATGTACATGTAGGAAGTAGTACTTTCAGAGAGAATTCTCTACAATAAATAAAAAAAAAACTTTATAGATTAAAAATGAAGTGTTTTTTATTTTCTAATTTGATTTGTACAGGACACTTTTTTTGTGAAAGAAATCTGGCAGAAATTTCCAATGTGTTTGTCAGTAAGAGCAAAAACCTGCCGATTGGATGTTGAGATACAAATATTACAGCATCAGAGAAAGAAAAGGAGAGAAAAGAATGAAAGATTACGAGCCTAGATTAAGAGTGAAAAACAAAAGATGAGAAAAGGTTAGGACCAATCAACATGTACAGAAAAGTGTGTATGTATGTGTATATATATATATATATATATATATATATATATATATATATATATATATAAACCAACGCCATAGTTTTAAAATTAGAAAGTGTTCTAAAAATAAAATGTATATTTGATTTGGCAGGTATTGAATTTTTTTTTTTCCTTTTCATATGTGAAGTGCCTTTTGAAAGTCAGAGATGAGAGATGAAGTGAAATAATTAATGAATTGTTCACGGATTGTGAGGAGATTTGGAATTTTGTCACAGCTGGGAATATTTAGAAAGTCATGGAACAACTGTTTCCACAGTGGAACATTCCATTTCCTGAAAGAACAAAAACAAGAAAATTAGCAATTAAGAAAAGGTGATGATATTAATAAGTTAATACAAATATTGGACTGTGAAATATAAAACCTGGGTAAAATACAAAAGGTACCAGGGCTGTTAATCAACAACAATATAAATATTTATAATTTAACTATTGTTCTCATCTTTATTATCATATATAATTTAGAAAAAAATTAAAAATCCATTGTCAGTAATGAATTTACTCATCACACCAACTACATTTTATGAAATGGAATCAATATATTCCTGTCAGAAAGATATACAAAGATTAAAAAAAACATAATTAATAGAAAAATAAAAAATACAAGATGAAACAATAGCAAAAATAAATTAACCTAGAAGTTTTCTTTGGGAGTTTAGATTATGAAGAGAGAACAGAAAAAAAGAGTTAATATAACAAGTAAGAGAAGGTAAAGATATAGGAAGGTTAAATTTAAAACAGGGTTACAACAATGTGTCAAATAAAGTTTACAGAGGAAAGGGTTAAGATGGTGTCTTTTTAGCCAGCATCATCATATAATCATCATGTCATAATACTAATATATATATAATTTGCAATGTATCATACATTGAGCTCTCATATGGACTAAAAATCCTCTTCAAAATAGTCCCTACCAATCACATTTTTATATATATATATATATATATAATGTAAGCAAATATATGGATATAGATCCGACAGTATGAAGAAACATATACTGAAAAAACAAACAAAAATCCTAATATGCGATTATGCTGTTTTAATGTTTAATGTCAACGTCAGACGTTTCGGTCTAATAGACCATCTTCAGGACATATTCATAAAACATAATTAACATAGACCATATACAATTCAACATGAAAAAGACGATGGACATAAAAGCAATACCAATCCAAACAGATAACTGAAATCTTTTATAAGATCAGCGTTCCGTTTAAATCTGATCACGTCATCGTCACGTGGGTGATAGATATATAGAGTATAATAAAAAAATAGTGCTCAATGTTAAATAACAGAGTTATTTAATATATTAAAAAATATACATATACATAATACCAGAAATTGCACAACCGAGTTTCATGCTTTCAGCAATCATCAGGCATGAATTTTTAATATCTTTAATATTTCAGGTTATGATGAGATATTTTATTGTTAGGGTGGACTATTATTGTTGTTAATTATTTAAATGAATTGTAATTTAATCTTGGATTTGAATTTAGGCCCAGATTTACATTTAAGTTTGAAAATAAGAATTATAAATTTTAATTTAAAAACTGATGCTGTAATTAAGAAAAAAAAATTTGGAAATCAAGTGGGGGTAACTATTTTTTGTATGAAAATCAATAAAGTAATTAGTAATAATATTAATAAAATCAACAGATTGCAGAAAGTATGAAACGCCAAGCACATAAATTACTTTCTATATAAAAATAATGAAAATTAGAAAAATCACCAGTCAATTGCTGAAACCTCTTAATGTGTGGACCGAATGATTATAAAATGGTTTATCCAAGAAACTCTAGAGTTTGGGTGCTGAATATAGCACCAATAGGTAAATGACAAATTTTATATTTGTATTAATTTTACATATGTATGTTTGAATAAATTAAAGTACCTTGAGCATTTATCTAAAAAATGAAATACAAAGTTATCAAAAGCAGCACAAACCCGCCATGATAACTAAATGTCAAACTGACACTGGATTTTAAAAAGATAGCAGGATAGTGAATATAGTAGTTGGTTGAATGTGTTCTTACCTAATAGGAATATATGACAATTAAGGAAAATGAAAAAATGTATTACAGGATCAAAAATAACACCAATCAACTGATGTCATAAACAATCAACTGATTGCCAAACAATAGCCACCAGAATATAGCCAGAGAGTAGTTATCCAAAACATTGTGTCTATAATTTATCTGAACTATTTATCAAAGTATATTGATAATTCAGTCTCAAAAATGAAATACATTTGTTATTAATGAGAAGAAAAGGTGACCTCACAAAAATATCAAAATCCCATTTAGCCATTCGGCACAATCAATTCACATATAAAAATATGTTAAAGAAATAAGAACAGGAAAAAATAAATTTAAAAACATAAGGTAGACTGGGTTCTCTAGCCTTAGGTAGCAGCCACTCGAAGAGAAGTTTCAAAATGGCAGAGGGAAACCACATCCCTATCTTTCCAAAGAATAGCAATTCACAGATAATAATAAAAAGGTAATTGTAGAGAAGACAATGAGAAACATCACATTACTATCTTTCCCAAGTCATGGCAATTCACAGATAAAGAAAAAAGGAGTTTGTGAAGAGCCATAATAGTCTATGTACTGGAAGGATATGGCTGAAGAAAAAAAAATATGGATTACTAACTTGTCTGTTTATTCTGCTCTAACGTGTTTTAAAGTTCCCAGTATTACGTTTGCCAAGTCATTATACTTTTGTCAAAAATAATTTAATATTTTCTAAACATTTTAAGAAAATTTTATTTTTAGATCCTCTCCTCTCACAATTGATACTCACAGTCAAATCATACCAAAAGCACCAGTTTTCATCTGATCCCCAAAATTAACCAGGTTCAAGCCTAATAATTACTAAGATTACAGACCTGGATTTGTCTGTAAACTTAGTAACTATTAGGCATTAGGAATATTGTGAACTTATCCCATATGAAGCAAAGATTAGTGAGTAAATCCTCTTGTTACCAAGGGGATAATAGTATGAGACAACATCACTGATAGGTTTAGGGTTAGTATTAACCATTAATGACCACCATCCTATTTTAGGATGGTGAACACTAAATGGTTATTAGATATAAACCTTAATCTTGGATTTTTCTTTTAAAAACTAATAATCGATACTAGATTTTCCACTGGGAATTAATGGGTTAGATAGAATTATTTTTCTACAATTCTCCTGTAAAATATCACTAAATAAATATCAAATTCATCATAAAAAAAAAAAAAAAAAGGAAAATTGTGAATAAAAGATAGTATTAGTTGTGGGTAAATGAAACAATGCAGCTGTCAATGTGTTTGGTAAAAAATCTCATACTCCAAAAGTATAACCTCCACACTGAGAAAAATAGAAACTTAAACTATATAATTCACTTCAGACTAACACTTTTTTGAGAGTAGAACTTGAGGGATGAGATTAAAGAAACCTGCTCAATATTAACTAAAGTGTGAATATAATAAAAATACTTTTTTTCCAAGTTAGTTAGGGATTTACCATTCCTTTGGCATATAAATGTACTTAATTTCTGGTTTTTTAAAATAGAGGTAAAAACATATTTTTAACTCACCTTTGGAAATTGGAAGTTGTCTGCCATTTGCCTTGATTATTAAATATTTTCATGTATTTTCCAAATAAAACCACATGGATAGCTCCAAGAACACCATATAAGTCAGTCTAAAAAAAAAAAAAAAAAAAAAAATTTTTTAAATTTAAAAAAAAAGAAAAAAATTACAAATTAGTTTGGCTTAAGGATTGAATGTGTGGTTCTTTCAAGTTTGTCACTATAAATCAAAATTATGAAAAAAATAAAATAATAATTTGCCTTATTTTAACAGAGCAGTGACCCTGACATTGATGCATGAAACATTGTTTGGTGACATGAAGTATTGAGAAACTTAGTCATCCTTAGTGAATGAATTAGATGGAGAAAAATATGAGAGCGTAGTCAGCAAGGTTGGAACTTGATAGGGAAAAATGTTAAAATATTAATTCTTAGCTATAAAATAATTAGGAAGGCTTCAGGATAATTTGCACCTAAAATAAACAAAGTAAAATCCAGTATAACTAAAATTCCCTACCTAGTCGCACAGTCCCAAGAAAGTTGTAATGATGAGATTAATGTGTTTGCCAAAACCTCTGCAAAAGCCATAGGGAATTGGGAAATCATTTTAAAAACCTATCAGGCAAGGTTATGTAGAAAACATCTGGTCTTGAGTATTTTAGAAGCAGGAGTCACATGCAATGCTAATAGAAAATTCTTTGTGTGGGTGCCTAATTAAAGTCTCCTGTCGCACCATTATCCTTATAAGCACAAGCATTCACCATTTTACTCCGTTTAGGCTTGGCAGCCAGGAACATCTGTTTTCATCAAAATTCTAGCAACAACAAACCCATATTTCACACATTAGATATCTCTCAATGCTTTAAGGGAAGAAAAGAATTTATGGCAGTCAAACCACATGAGTGCGATGGTTACAACTTTTATATTTTCTCATAAGTAATAAATTGTTGATAGCTTTATCAAAATAGTTTTATTTTCCAATAGAGATTCTCCACCTTATTTAGTTGCCCAAATTAAGAGACCCCCTAGGATTGTAACATTGCCTGAACCACAAACAAAAACCCAGGGCCTGTGTGGAATGAATAAAAAAGACACATAATTCATCCCAGTGGGTACAAATTGTAAAGAAAATTTTCCACTAAACAACATGTCCAGTGAGGGAGGGAAATGATACAAATACATACTTCACCAAACTGCAATACCTAGAATCATGATTACCTGCTAAAAATTTACATTAGGCCTACATTGACCAGGCTAACTAATTATATCAAATTTATGTCACATTGATTCCATGAAGATGTGAAAAGGACGATCACATTTATTACCTTTGGTACGGAGACAACCCTAGCTAGCATATTACATTTGGTGCAGGGACCACCGCCGCCTGCAACATTGTGAAAAAATAGCAAGATTCTAAACTTAATTACAGATTTTAATTAAATTTACTTTATTACAAAACCGAACAAAAACCAATGGTTCAATCTTTTTTATCTTTACTCAAAAGTTTTATATTACAAGTTGAAGATGTTTGCTTCTGAAGAAAGTTACAATATTGATTGAAATCAAATCATGCCAATAAAGTGATACCTGGTAAGTCCAAGGCCTGTCAGTCCTCATTTCTACACACTGGAAGCTAGATGTAAGACCTTTGCCAGAAAATACAGTTCCTTCTGGATAAGTGGTCATATCAATACTTTCACCAAAGTCAATCAGAGTCAAAAGTTTAGGGGTCCGTAAGTCTATGCAGCTGGAATTCCTGTAAAGGGAAAGACAGAAGAATCTTGTTTGAATGCCAGGATGTAATGGGGAGAGGGTGTGTGTGTGTGTGTGTGTGTGTGTGTGTGTGTGTGTGTGTGTATGCATATATAGAATTTCTTTAAGAAAATCATTTCTATTATTGCTACTAACCTGCAAATGCAATAAATACTGAGGATTTACTATGTATAAAGAGAAATAAAGAAATGTTTGCATGTACATAAATTTATTAATAATTTTCAGGCTCCTCAGAGAATTATTCTACAGGAAAATAGCCTAGTGGATTAAAACATTTGGTGATACAGTAATTGTTGAGTTCAATCCCTAAGCCAGGCAGTGTGTACTTAGTGACCATTAACTAAGCAGTACTAAAAAATAAGAACTAGACAAGATATCCCTAGACATGGGCAGTAGAATGAGAACAGTCTATCCCATAGGTTTAAATAAAGAGTTCAGTTCTGAATTCCCTGTAGGTTAGCTGGATGGACATACACCTGATGAAGGTCAGGCAGCACAACAGCCAAAACATAAAAAGATGAAGGCAATAGTCCACTTAAAACGTTTGTATGTCCATAAATTTATTGGCTATCCTGAGAGAATTCTCCCATTTGTCATAAGGTGATTTGAACTCCAACCCAACAGACTGCTTAACACACTCTTGAGCAAAATTGTCAACAAAAATAATGAAAATGATTTTAATTCATTATCTTTCATTTTGATTAGTTTATCCTTCATCTTATTACTGTTGCATTTTTTAAAATTTTGTCATTCATAGAAAGAATCTTAGACCATTAACTAAATGGAAGTCAGATGCAAGACCTTTGCCAACACATGCCTAATGTAGATAATATTGAAATATTAAAGGACTTATTTTTGGGGGGGATAATAAACTAAGAAATAAACTTTTGCTTAATAACATCAAGGCTTTTACCTGAAAAAGAACAGCAAAAAAAGAAACTTATATCCATATAATAAATAAAAGGTGATACTTACTTTGATTTCAATACAATATTGTCAGGTTTAATGTCTCCATGAATGATTTGACACTTGTGAAGGTGATCCACAATTGTGAGTAGTTCAATAAGAAAATAAACAGCTAATGATTCACACATCAAACCATATCCAGGATCAGCTTGATGCTTATTTACCAAATCCTAAGTAAAAAAAAAAAAAATTAACGAAAAGTTCTCTGAACATAATGTCATTATTCAAAATGGTTGCTGAAAATTTCTCAGCTAATCTACCCCCACCAAATATTTGGTCACTGAAACACTGACTTTGGAAAGTGGATCATTACTTAGAACTTTTCCACACAGCCTCATACATGCTAGCTGTTTAAGTAACTTCTGGCATCAAGGCTAGAATTTATTAAACAAATATGTCAAAACAAATCCAAATCACTCATGTCACAGCAGATATTGAAATGTTGATCTTGTGGTGCTTGGTCAGCTAGATTACCAGTTTTTCAAAATATTTAAATCTTGTAAAATTTCCAGTACAATTTGTTGTTAATGTAGATTTGTAACTTATCAGTGAGTAGATAATCTGTCCCTAAAACAAGCCAATCAAATTACTACTTTCTTGCAAAAATGCATTAGTAGCAAAATTAAAGGAGGAGGAGGATTTACACCACAATTTTTTGCAGGGTGGGGATGTTAATGTTTTCCTCTCTTGACAAGTTACTTTCAGAGGAGAAAATTATGAAAATTAAATTATGAATATTAACAAAGGTAAATAACTGTTATATACACAAGAATTGGCTATCACATTAAGAAAATATTCCTTTAAACAAACAATAGGTGATTCTTAGTGAAATCATTCAGGAGTTAATTTTTATAAGTCAATTAAACTGATACATCATTTAACATATTAATACCAGATTTGTTGTTTTTTTTGAGTGGATTAAACATATAATACTAGATGATTTTTTTTTATAAAGTACATAATTCCAAACTGTTTTTTAAAGCCTCTAATTAATACCAGATTGTTTTTTTAAAACCTATAAAAAATCAAGAAAATAAAAGTAAATGAAAAGGACTTACAAGAAGAGTTCCATATTTATAGAACTGTTCTATTAAGATGCTGCCATCTTTGTAAAAGAATCCATCACTGACTGACATATAGCATGAAGACTGAAAGAAAATGAAACAAAATTAATCCATGAGAGAAAATACTGCATAAAAATTCCTGGAACTTTTCACCTCCAATTAACTATACAGTCTGACTAGTTTCAAAACAATGATATACAAATTAACTCCTTTGTTGTATGATCAGTATTGATACTAGAAGCTATGGTATCACTATTTAAACCATTTTTTTATATCATGATCATAGCTCACCAATTTTTCCTTTATTATCTGTAAAAATTTCATGCCACCTTTAGAAAAATAGTAATGTTGCCCTCACCACTTTTTCTTTCTATTAGACTAGTTACCGCTAAAAGCTAAAGAGCCTAGTTTAACCTGCTATTTAGTCTGCCAGATCTTTCTCATCCATTTTTTTTTATCCTCTGTTATGAAATGAGAAAAAAAATCTGGTTCACCTGCAAGAGATTTTTACTAGTGCTCTTCACTTGAAATTAAAAAAAAACCCCAAAAACTTCAAATTTATAAGCTATCATCTTTGCACTTACATTTTCTTCCACTGGAAGATGATATCAATATTAAGAAATCAACTTTCTACAATGGACACACAAACACTATATATGATGAATATTCTGCATATTTTGTTTATCCCAGCCCCACCTTTTTTTGTAAAGAGTTTCTTCCCAGCTTTCTACCAAATGACCAGAGATTACTTAACATTGCATCTCCATTCTCATTTGTATCAGTGTGCACCAATAACTGAAAAGGCCCACTGCAAGTTCACAAAGATATGAAAAAAAAAAACAAAAAGACATGAAAACTTGAATCTGATTTCCAATACATTTTTTTTTTTTTTTTATGTAGGGCTTGGCTTACTTGACCTGGGTGAGTAGCTGACACTTGGAACAATTTCTGCCCTTCTACTAACTCTCTGCCCATCTAAACATTATGACTTGTGGCTAGCAAGATGAGCAGGCAGCATTAGATTTGGTTTGGTTTACAGCATATCAACCTCAATGTGTTATTTAATGCCGACAAAATTTTCATTGCTGGTAATATTTTTTCTTCAAAAATGTATCGCTGGTAATAATTTTTTTTTTACAAAGTATTTCTGGTATTAAAACCTATTTTTACACTTTCATAGTGTTTTGACCCCAGTTTGGGGGTTAACTATTTGCCCATAGCTAGGGCCCTAACAGGTGCTACCACCTCAGGTCAGGGTGGACCTGGAAACACCAGCAATTAAGAGGTGGTTCCATGCTCCTCAAAACCTCCTGATCAGGGGCCTTGCTGTTGGACATTTGAATTTTGAATATAAAAAACTTGGATGGCTGAATTCCCTACAGTCATACCATTATAGTTTATTTTAAAGTCAGATACCCACATTAACCATTTTTTTTTTCTTTATGTCTGTATCATAACAATGGCCATAGAGCAAATATCTTCAGGCATAATATCAAATATACTCTACTATACATAATACCAAAACAAATAAGAAAAGCATGATTTTTTTGTAACAATATTTGCAGAGTGAATAATGAATATCCAAGTCCATTTACGTAAAAATAAAATTTCTGATTAGATTTCTTATATTACTTTTTGAGTAATACACCATAGTTCTGGACACAGATAAATAGATTCTTTATTTATCAGCAACCAACAATTATTGATTATTTAAAATACAGCTCTTTTCTTACCATTTCTTTTGCAGATGGGAGACTTTTAGATCGTTGCAGGATCTCATTACATATATAAAATTCCCACATACAGGCTGGTTTCTGAACCTTCAAAAAAAAAAAAAAAAAAAAAAAATGATATTTTTAAATAAAATCAGGAGATAAAATCTATTACACAAAAGATCAGGAGTTCAAGTTCCATATCAGAATTAAAAGAGAAGCTGAAGTCCTGAAATATCAATGACATTTATGCTGTCGGGCTACTTTTAATGATTTATACAGGATTGAGGATTTGAAGGAGAAACATTTCAGAAAGATTTTCAAAAGGTTTGGCCAATTAATAAGAGATCTATAAAAGATTGAATTTTATATGACAAAGACAATACAGGTGAAACATTTCTCTTTAATATTTTAATTATGAAACAGATATTCACTTACTTCAAACAAGCGATCTCAAAATCCTAAAGCAGAATGACACTTATAATATAAGAGAAACATTTCATTACAAATCAAGTTACAAATTGACCCATGATGTCACAATCAATGAGAATAATAAATCCAGAAAAATAAAGATGTAATGAAATGAACACTGTACAGTACACTGTACTGTACATTATAGTTATTGCCTAGTGTTCAAAGTAAACTCTTATAACCTTTGGCTATGGATCCATGTGGCTGTTGGCTTTGGTTTCAAAGGTAAACTTATTTCAGTACTCGAGAATTTAGAAAGACTAATTTAAAAGAAATAAATAGTCAACAAAGAAAACCATTATAATCATATGTACCAGAACTATTTCTCAAAATTTTGAGGATTACCACTTCCTTATTTCTATAAAATTTGTTTACTAAGCATGTATTTAATATATAAAGCTTATGCATATCTGCTTGAAACCCTGAAATGTAAACTCATCAACTAAGAAAGACTAAGGTTAATAGGAATTTGAAAATATTGGACTGGAAATAAAGTCTGAACAATTAATTTGCTATGATAACATTAAAATTGTTTAAAATTGTTACATAATTCTCTAACGTTCTGAGCTTTTCTTTTCAAGAACAGTTAATGTCAAATTGTATAACGGAATCGATGTAAGCAATAAAAATGAATGAAGATGAAAGCCAATTAAGACATTGCATACTTTATGAGGATAGAAAAGGTTCACGAGTTTTAGAAGTCATGAGGAATACTTCCACTCTTTATAGAAATAAAGTCAATGTAGCAGATTGCGAAAGATGCTGGAGTTTCAGTCATTGTGCATTTTCAAGCCAACATATCGCAAGTGAACAGACTACTGAGAGATGAGTGTTTTTTTTTAATAGAGATTAGTTCAAAACTTGTAACTACTCAATGGGATTATGCTATCAAAAATGAAGTTTCTTTGATCGATTAATAATTGATTAGATATGAGTCAGTTATATATCTAAAAAAAAAAAAAAAAAAAAAAAAGCAACAAGACATTCTCTTCAATTTGTCTCGTCAGCAGAAGAGGAAACAATGAATTCCTGCATCTTAGAAAATACATTAAATGAAAATCAGCAGAAACTGATAAACTACAATAGTCTGAAGGATGTTTAACAAAAAAGATGTAACTATTTTTAAGATGAAACTAACAGAAGAGCTTGTTGGACAATGGATATATCTTAAAGTATTTTAATTTTTAACTATACATTTTGCCTACACTTAATCTTTCAAACGTTTCAATTTTTGTAAATCTACACATTTACATTAATAAAAAAAAAAAAGAAAGTACAATATTACCAACAGTGCAGTATAATGAATTCTTGCTAAAGTCTCACAGTTAGAAAATATAGTCTTTCTAAATTCTCGAGTACTGAAATAAGTTTACCTTTGAAACCAAAGCCAACAGCCACATGGATCCATAGCCAAAGGTTATAAGAGTTTACTTGGAACACTAGGCAATAACTATAATTTGGAGGTTTTAAGTGAGCATTTCAAATTTAACCAATATCTGTTTTGGAAATGATGGCTGCTGTACTTGGCATTGTCTTCACTTACCCCTGGACAATGCGATAAAGAATGAACAGAGAAAAGAAATGGCTTTAGTGCCCACAATCACAAGCAGCAAAGAGTTCTGGTCCTGTCCATCATCAGGAACACTGGAGTAGTGTGGTAAATGAAAACACACACACACTAACATTAATTAATAGAGAGGTAATATCTATGTACAAAGTATAATCGTAAGAATTTGAACCAAGTTAAGGTTGCCAGTTCTCAGATATTTTGGAAAACCAGACAAAAATAAAGCATGAGCCACAGAAAAATACTGTCATGGGTTTTGTCTCCTCAAAGTCAAATTCAGAAACTACACCCATCACTGGTTCTTTTCATCAGTTTTTTTTTTATTTAGGAAGAAGAAAAAAAAAGTCCTTATAATTTTATTCTTTGTCATTTAAAATATACAAAATTTTACACCATTAAAATTTATTTTGTGAATCAATTGTCTGCATATTTCAGTCAGTTCATGTGATATTGTTCTCTAACCCCAATTGTTTAACTTATTAAAAAAAAGGGGGGAGTGATGATTAACACAGTAAAAAGTGTGTGTACACAAAAGCAACAAAAGCTGGTCCAATTTTAGATTTGATGAATTTAGAAAGGAACAAAATTGAAGACAATTTCCCCAGTTGTTTCTGCTGCAAACAAACTCACCTTCACAGCGACATGTCGTATGCCTTGATCTACTGCAAAAGTTGAATCCACTGCTAATTTAAAGATCTGGCCATTTCCTCCTTTGGCAATTGGTTTCACGATGGTTCCATTCCAAAATCCTAATTGAAGACAAAGCTAATGATTAACCTCTGCAATTTAATTAAAGCATCAAAATTTGTTTTCTCCATCCCCAATGATATCTTAAGCTTCAACAATTATAGTAAAAATACAAAAAAAAAAAAAAAAAAAAAAAAAAGTAAAATAAAAATAAAATAAGCAATTATAACAGATTTAGTTTGATAGCAGCTCCTACAAAAGAAAACATCAACTGATTATGATTGCCAAGAGATCATATATATATATATATATATATATTAAAGCATTTTACCCCAAAATTCAACTATTTGAATAATATCAAACTTAAATTCATACTGAAACAAGATTCATTCCATAATAGAATACAAAGCCCAATTGTTAGTGGATGGGAAAAGTTAGACGGAGTTTGAAAATTAATAAGAACATTTCAGCGTGAAATTATTCAAGGTTATTTAAGTGAAATGTTTAAAGAAAAATAATGTAATTTATACAAATTACAGTAAAATTTAATTTATTTTTGTATTTATTCATTTTTTTTAGAAACTAAAGTTTTTAGCTCCCCCCACACTCCCAAACATTTTAATGGGTCTTTATAATGCTGTATTTATCAATGACAATTTTAAAAAAAAAAAATTAAAAAAAAAAAAAAAAAAAAAAAAAAAAAAAAATACATGTCGATTTTGTTTAGAATAAGTTCTAGGACAATGGCGGAAAAAAAGGGGAAAAAAATGGTTTGGAGGCTTGAATAAAAACAAAAAGAATAGAATGATGACAACTCATCATTTTAGAATTTCAAACAGAAAATGTTTCTAAACAAAGACATTTTTCCTTAAACTTGTGAACTTTATAATCCTTACTTTGTAATGGATTATTATAAAGACAACATTTTTGAGGGGCTGACAGGTTTTACTAACATCTTTCTTTTTTTCAGTTTGTTTGTTTTCAGGGTCACCCCACAACCATCATTTCATAACAGTGATAAAATTTTTATACAATTGTACATGTATTGATAAAGCATCAGTTACCTCCCCTTAAGATCTAGGCGGTATAAAAAAAACACCCTGTAATATCTGTCAGTAGACAGATAGTCAGTGCAATAAAGCTTTGGTATAAGTTTATTCCCTGGTTCTGTTTTTACTACAGTACATATTGATATTTTAAGTCATGGGATGTTTTTCTTTAGGGGCACTGTGCGTGTGAGGTATTTTGGTGTATGTAGGAGCAAATGGTGATGGTTAGATTCTTATGGTGAATGAGTAAATTGTAAGGAATGAATCTGATTAGCTAGGTATAAGATAGTGTCGACAAGCCTTAACCCATCTCCCTCTTTTTTTTTTTTTTCAGCCTTGTGCCACAATTACTATATTCAAGTAGTATTAAATCATAGACATTACAACCACATATTTGTTCTACTGGCAAATGTCAGTACAACAAATATGCAGTCAAGCCAAAAACAAAGCTGGCAGAGAAATACTGACCAAATGAAACTTCAGAATTGGAACTTAATGACGGTACTGGTTGATCCACAGCATGAAAGTTGTCCAATTGTTCCAAGGATTGAGCATAGTAAGCAAGAACTTTTTGCTGGTGAGTTTTACTGAAAGGTTCGGCCACCATGTTTGACTTAACACTGGCCGAATGGTGATGGGTTGCATGATGAGTCGAGTGTTGGCTTGGCTCCAGAGTGCGGCTTTCTAAACTTGAATGAGTGCCTTCGGTACTTCCTTCTTTGATTGGACTGGGATGGAACGATACAAGAAAAAAATAAAAAAAATAAAGTATACAGTACATAAAGACAAAAATATATCCTTCTGTGAACAAGGGTGAAAATGTAGCTTTGTCAATTTGGCCCTAATAGGCTTAACAATATAAAAAACTCTTCATGTTAAGAAAATACATTTTTTTTTTTTTTTGGTGGAAAAATCTTTAAAAACAAGCGAGAATATCTGCCACATAGAAATATATTCATTTTTTTTCAGCTAGAAGTAAAAAGCTAGAATTTCAAATGCTGATTTTCTAGGTAGGCAAGTGCTGTTTATTGAGAACAGGATTTCTCTTCCTCCCCACTTTGTCATTCTTAGTTAAACTTAGTAAATATAATATTACGGAACTCTGAAGACAGGCTGCTGAAGGTAACATCAATCAGCTAAGTGACAAACTTTTGCTCACATTTTATATATATATATATATATATATATATATATATATATATATATATATATATATATATATATGCCACATATTCTTAAAGAGTAGAAGAGTTTGTAATTTTAAGCAATTAATGTTGATTAGTACTTTTGACACTGATCATATTTAAGTAACAAAGATAGGAAACTTGATCCACTTAACCAATGAGAGTTGTGAGTTCAATACCTGGGTTAGGTAGTGTAAAAAGATCACATACTCTGGTCTAGTGGAACAAACAAGTGACATCACAAAGAATAATTAATACATATGGGATTTCCTCTAGCATGGTCAGAGGAAGAAGATCAATAATTTACCTTTCAAAATTCATACAAGACAAATTTACAAGCTAAACATAATCATCATGGCCTAATGATTGCATTTAGCATGAAACAGTGTCACCTTTGAGTGTTGACTTCAATGTTCACTTTTATTTTTACATATGCTCTATCTCTGATAATGAGCACTTTATCCCATAAATATAGCATACCTTAAAAAACTTATATATATATATATATATAATAAAATCATGTTTATTTTAATGCCTATACTCGACTGGTTAAAAAAAAAAAGAAAAAGAAAAAGAATAGTACAGTTTGCAAATAAAAATATACTTAAAGTGGTACCTGGGGGAAAAATTTTGAAAAAAAAAAAAAAAAAAAAAAAAAAAAAAATCGCCTAACATCGTAATGCCTAGCCAAAAGAAAAAACCCCAATCAAGTAAAATTATAAAAACGTAAAGTGCTCAATACACTAAGCAGTGTGTGTGTATGGTGCATATATATATATATATAAAAATAAATAAAAGGCAGGAGAGTGCAATAGAAACAAAAGTCTATGATAAACAAGATAAGGAGACTAAACAGTCAATCTTGTGCGTATTTTACTTTGATCCAGTGACAGGAATGATATTTTAAAACTGTATTTCATTAGGCAAATGATTTTTACTTTTTTAAAAGATATTGCAGCTACACTGGAGATATTTTACAATTTTTATGATAAAAATGTCAAAGATTTCATTACTGCATAATTAAACATATATCTCATAGAACAAGGTAACAATATTTTTTTTTAATATACTGCAATACTTCACATCTTTGATGTACATTGTTATAAAGTTACATGGCCAAATACAAGGAAGGAAAAAAAAAACAACCAATGTTTGCCTGATTAATTTGTTTTTTGTGTTTTTTTATGGCTTATCAACTTTTTGCAAATTATTTAAATCCAGAAAATATTTTTGGATTGTATGAATTTTGGAGAGATAATGATGATTTACTGATATAAATCCTACTAATTAACCCATAGTTGATGGAGAAAGAAGTGGATTCATACCATTCCCAAGAGTATAGAAATATAACAAATTCAACTGGAATTGGAACTTGGTTCTCCATTTTCCAATTCCAAGCCATTATCTATTACATCACTTGCAGATACAAGTTTATAGCACTTGGTATTCTCAAGCAGTCTCCCATCTAGGTATTGACCAACCTCAATGTTGCTTAACTTCAGCGATTGTATGAGAACAGTTGTCAATGAACCACTTTTTTGCATGAGAATTTTCATGTCAAATCTTTTATTTTGACCTAATATAATTTATGTAATAAAGAAAAAAAAAATACCATCAACAAACTTTATTACTGCAAACGTTTTTTTTCTTTCCTTCTATTCACTAAAAATAATGCTTGAAGTAATAAAAATGTCAGATGAAAAAAAAATTCATTAATTCTTTAGAAATTCTTTTGTTTAGGTTTCAGATACAAAACAGGGCAGATATGAGTTTCAAGAAAAATCTGAAAAAGTGAGTGTGCTTTTAAGCCAAAAAAGGACCTTGCTTTTTGTAGCTAAGCAGTAAAACCACACCGGATCATATGGCGATTCTTCCTGCATAGGGGGATGCAAGTTCGCATCCTGTCAGGAGGTACATTTTCTTTAAGTTTTCTTGAGTATGCAAACTGGCAGACAAAATAAATACTGTTTAAAATAAATGGAGCATCTACTCAAATACAGATATCCATTAAAAGTAACATTTGAAATAACAAAAATATGTCAGATTAACTCTTTAGAAATTTCACTTAGGCAGTTATATAGTTTATAACTTCCTGAAAAGGTTTTCACATCTTTTGTAAAACTAACTTCAACCAATGCTATAAGTGATACCTGAAAAGTTTTATAATATTTTATTTATTTCTTTTTTTAAACATCAGAAACTCACCTCAGTCCTGCAGTCTTATTTGACATTTCCCAGGTTTGCTTTACTGTTGGTTGTTCCATCATGATTGTATTTTCTGTGGAGGCACAAGTCGTACCACTTATCGTGCTCATATTAGCAAAATCTGGCTGAGAGTACATATTTGAGGCAAAATGGAAAGGAGTCGAAGTCAATTTTTTAACAGGAAGTAATTGTTCAGAGATGTTGGTAACATCATTTGAGATGGGTGGCTTGTTGGCACTGTCTAAACTGTAACTTGCTGTAGTGGCTTGGATTTGAGGAATACCTGAACCAAAACCCAGTGTAATTTCATTCATGTCTGGCATAGGTAAACGGAATATTTCCTCAGACGCCACATTCATCTGAAAGTATATTAATGTGACACATTAAGAGCAATAAGCATTTTTCTATAAAAATACTACAGTAAATTCAATCTTTTTTCAGCACTACAAAATGGAGCAGTTGCGAGAGAGAGAGAGAGAGAGACAGAGACAGAGACACCATTATTTTATTGTTGGCTGCAATGTACAAATATTGTAAAGAAAAGAAGTCTGCTAAAGGAATTAGTAGATTTCTGTAGCACTTTATAGGTCCCCTTTTCATAGCTAAAAAAAGATAAAAATTATTATTATTATTACATTATTATAATAATAATAATAATAAAAAATAAGTAGGAGCTCCCATAATAAGAATTAGACATTTTGAACTAGCCCCAGGAAATCTATCTATTTTATGACTTGCCCAAAATATATCAACAAAATTAGTTAATGGATTCCCTCCTCAAATACTTCAGTTCCCATAAGATTAAACTCCTTTGATCCCTCCAACATACCAGAATCACATGTATCATAGTTATAGTGGGTCATGGGATGATAGAGAGAAACAGTAACTAATGAAAATAAAATGGAGGAGACTTTTCTAGTCACTCCACTTTAGAATTGACATTGATTAGCTGAACCTGACCAATAAGATATTAAAGAATGAACTTCAAATTTCTATCACATCACTGATTTGGAGATGGAGTTCAGTGAAGCAAATTTTACATTCACTACACTAAAAAGGGTAAAAAAAAAAACCAAAAAAAAAAATTCAAACATTTGTCTCTTGTCATAACCTCCACGTTTTTGCTGAAAAAACAGCATAGCATGATGAAAAAAAGGCCCCAAACTTAAAAACAAAGTTTTATCATCAAAATATTCGTTATTAAGAGAAAAGACCAAAATATTTTTTATTATTTTCTTAAATTTTTTTTAATCCTATCTAGCTCATTTGAAATTTTTATTAAAAAACCTTTTTTTTGTGTATTAATGGTTGACGTAATATTTACGATTAATGTCTTAATGATTAGTACCCTTTTTTGAGGTTAAAAACACATTGATTTGGAAATTCTTGCAAAAAAAAAAAAAAAAAAATCAAATAAATCTTGGATTTTAATAAAACTTTCAGGACTTATTCAGAAATGAATGAAATTATTTTTTCAATAAAAAAAAAAAAAAAAAAAAGAAAAAAATTACCATCTGCTGTCCCTACTGAATTTTATGAAATTAACATCCCATCCTCTAAAATTTTGGTAATTTTTTTTTTTCTATTTTTACATATGTTACCTACTACTTACCTAATTGCATGAAATTTCAAGAAAGTAAATTTTCATCCCAAAATCTTTTTTATTAGTTAAAAGCCCAACTCCTTAGAGAATGTAATTTTTTTCCCCAAACTGCTACTCATTTCCAAAAAATCTACCCTGAATCATAAAATAAAAAATGCAACAAAACTAACATTTAATTAGAAAAACCTTTAATTGCTTTTATAAATAAGACTTATTAAGGACACTATTGTCTTAAGAAAATTTTTTATATCAGTTTAATCTCATTAGGTGATAGTTAAGTGAAAACTATATTTACTAATCAAAAATTGAAAAGCTTAATACAAATCATTTTGCATAAAGATTTTTAAAATAATTGTTGATTTTGTATATATTATGTAACATGCCTATTTTTGAAAGTATGGACACAACATTATCAGAATATAAGACCAATGACCATAGTAAATTTAAGCCCAACATTCCTAAAATTAGATTACAGAGAATATTTTCCAATATTTTTAAGATTACCAAGTACTTAAAAATTATATATATATATAAAAAAAAAAAAAAAAAAGTGCTCACCCCTCATTTTCTTAAATTATATTTTCACTGATAAAATCTCCATAGAACAACAATAAACATGTCAACACCTTATTAGCACTCATTAATTACATAAGAATGACTGCTGTCAGTTAAAAATTGCTGCTACTGTTTATTTTAAAAAATGCATTTCTGTATTATTTTAAACTTAAATACTTTTTTTTCAAATCAGATTTAAACTTAAAACAGCTAATATTCCTAAAATAAAGTTTCAGAAAAGTATATTTTATTTTTGGAAGATTTTTTTTTAATAAAGACAATTACATTGCAATAGAAGACAACTAAAAAAAAGGGCACTAATCAACTATTTTAGAAAAAACAAAAAAAAAAACAAAAACATTCCAATCAACATAATTTCTGTTTGAAATACACCAGAGCCTTTTGCTTACTGTAAATAGTAAATTTAATCCTTTAGCTTTCAATAAAAGCTGAAATGTAACCTTCAAGAAAGCTTTTTCATTTATAATAATTAATTTTAACCCTTTTACCATAATTCAACTTGTATTCTGCACATAAACATTGGTTTTCCAAACACATTTAACAACTTAAACATGAAAGTTTTTAATAGAACTCCTGTCTTCCCATTTCTTTTGCTTTCATTGTTTTATGGTTAACAAGGCTACACTAGAAATGTTCTCTATACCATATCACTTTGTACCCTATAACATTGATTCACTTTATTACAACTGGTGGCAATGAATGGCTCATATCATTTTTATACCATTTTACTCTATTTCACATCATCTAAATTTAACACAAAAGATAATGTGGGCATAAAAGTATGAAATGTTTTAAGAATTCCATTTTAAAATAATGAAATAAGAAAATTAACTTTGGAAAAATCATAACAGAATTTGAAGTTTGGTTAAAGCTAGTTTGATCAGATTTATAATCTGGTTTTGTAGAATAGTCTCCATTATATGTTAATACTAGCCAGAAAGTTCTCACTCACTTAGGAAGCAGAAAGAAAACAAGTCTTGATCTGTCCAGATGGAATTTCCAAGGAGTACAGCATTTCAAGCTTGTTCCATATGAAATTGTATTGCCAGCAGCTAGACTGTGTGTATGACAAATTAAAGAAAGAGTATCCTGCTTTGGTCAATCAAGGTCAGGCTTTGTTTCAGCAAGACAATGCAAGGTTGCACAATGCCAGGTTGACTAAGAAGTTCAAACAGTGTTGAGATTCTTCCACATCCACCATTCAGTCCAGATGCTGCGCAAAGTGACTATGGCCTATTCAGCTCAATGGCATACTTCCTCCATGACCAGCGATTCAACACTTTTGATGAGGTGAAGGAAGCTGGTTTACAGTTTTTTTTTTTTTTTATTCAAAACCAGCAGACTAGTATCTGAGATAGATTCAGATGCTAGCAGATCATTGAGAATGATGGACTTTATTTAAAAATAAATGTTGGTGTTGCTCCATAAAATTTTGCTGTTTTCTTTTCAATTATTGAGTCAAACCTAATATATTAGTGAAATAAAACTTTTTACTGTTTTAGCCATTAACAAGCTTACTCACAAGGATTACCTCCTCTTAACTGCAGTAGTCAATTTACTGTTTTCAGTCAAGGACACTTTTACTGTTACCATAGGCAAACAAGACAACACAACCATGAAATGCAAACACAGTATTGTTCATTAATCAGTCATATGCAGTAGCAAGACAAACACTGCTCAGCAAACAGTTGTCTACAGTATACTAAAAGAGTAATCGTTATTTAACAATATTAAACGGAATCTATCAGTTTGCTATTGTCAAGATTACAGTTTACACAATTACAATAGGTAGACAGAATAAAATATATAAAAACCTCTTTATATTACAAAACTAACATCTTTATAAAATTTTACAAATAAAATTAAGAAATTGATATGATTAATATTTTTTTTCAAAATGGAAAATGCTATCATCTTTCAATTAGAATTATAGATAAGGCATTGAAATTGAACACAGTTTTAAGATTGATATTAGCAAAGATTTTTCACTGCACTCTTGATGAACCAAAAATGAAAAAGTCTTATGCTCTGCTTATTCTAAGTGCCATGTTGAAAAGTCATAAGATATAAAAAAAAATTTAAAAAGTCATTTAAAATGAAGAATAACCTTGCTAACATTCTTACAAGAAAATAATGAAGTTTTCAATTATCCATTTTTTCTGCTCTGACAATCGCTATTTTGTCTGTGAGGCTGACCATGAAAGTTTATTCATTATAGAATAAACTTTCATGGTCACTCACAGACAAAATAGCGATTATTATTCCATTAGTATCATAACTGGTCAAGTAAAAGGATTTTGAATCCTGATTTACATGACAGATTCTCTCTTCATTAGGAAAACTGATAAAAGAACCCCCTATCCAATCCAATGTGCTATACCAAATCTGGTTGTAGTAAATATCGGGAACAAATTTTCAAAAAGGAACACCTGCCAAAATCACTTACTTTGTTTTCCTGCAGAATCAAAGGTTCCAAAGCATCAGGAGCTGGCTCATCACAAAAGACTTGGAAGCCAGCACTTAAAAAAAAAAAAAAAAAAAATAGATAATTAATAAACAAAATAGTCTTTTGCATAAAACAATTTTACAATTACATCTATATTTAAATTAAGTGTCAAAATTATATATGCCAATCCAACCACATTATTAGCATATCTCTACTTATCCAGTATGTATCCAATTTTCTTTCCCCAACGTAGCTCAGTTTTGATGCAATTGGTTTTTAATGCAACCACTTTTCGTTTATGCACCTGATCTTTTTGCCCCAACTTCTGAGCTGCAAGAATATTTTAGTTCTGTTGCTGTACACTTTCTATGAAGACATGCATTCCTGGTGGTTTCTGTAAAGGGACCCCTACACACACCTAATGTCTATGCTCTCAAATATATCAATTCTCATTAAAATATTTCTGAAACTAGTCTTGTCTGCCTATGGTAACAGTAAAAATTGTCTTTGACATGTTGAAACTGACTGCTAGAGATAAATTTACTTTAAGCAGAGTGGAGAATCAACAGTTGACCATGAAAATAATAAAATAAATTAAAATAAAAAATAAAATAAAAATTATGTAAAAATTAGAAACTAAATGGTTTTTGGTTAGAAATTGATAATATTTATACTGTATGTCTCACTCACAGATTTCTTTTCTCCAATGTAGCTCAGTTTCAATGATTTAGTTCTGATTTTTTAATGAAACCACTTTCTATTCATGAACCCAATTAATTTTTCTCTGACTGTTGTGAAGTATAGTATTTTATTTTTCTTCTACATTTTCCATGAAGACAAATATTTAAATTTGTCATTACAACATTTTGAAAACTTCACACACAGAAATACTTGCTTTAATTCCTGAGCACAGACTTTTTCCTCTTGGTTTTTCAAGGCATTTCTATGATAAAATGCTTGACAACACAATTACATTATACACTAATATGACAAAAGTCATGGGGAAGCAGTATGTAGAGGTAATCATAGAAGGAACCGCCATACTTTGATATGGGAAATGGCCAGACATGCTCTGATATCTGGTAAGTCAGTGTGAAAACAGACTAGGCTACTCATGGCAAGGCAACATGAATTATCAGAGTTCAAACAGGACATGGGTAGTTTTGGAGGACATTTCTTCACCAAGAACCAATTTTTAATGTATGGAAAGTGAATTTATTCAACTGTGATTAGTGACCACCCACTTAATCATCAAATATTGCTGATCTATATCTCAACTGCAAAGGATGGAAATTCAATCAGAACTCAAAGCAAGAACATTAAATAGGCACTCCTTAAACCATTAACCAGTGTCAAGAAGTTATTTATGAGAGGATAATTTTTGGAGGGTTTTACGAACATCTTTATGAAAGTCATCAAAGTCAGATTTATCATCTGATAAGGAAAGTATTTACTAAAGAGGTGATAATTGAAGATTTGTTGTATAACAAATAAATACACCAAGTACTTCACAAATAGAGTGGTCTCCACACTGGAAGTATGTTTTTTTTTTGTTTTGAACTCCAGGTGTCAAAATAAAAGTAATCCTGATAATGTTTTAGAGACTGAATGAAAAAGAATAAATGTGTTGAAATAATTAAGAAAAATGTCTGCCACATAAATGAATTTTTCTAAATAATTATTTTTATTCTATTATTTTTTTTTTGTTTCTCTTCAAACCATTTTCTTTTGCAAGAGTGTTTCGTTTTTTTTTTATTTATTATTTAAAACATTCAAATAAGAAAAGGTTTGTTATTGCTCCAAAAATTAAAGTTAGAGCCATTACAGAAAATAGCAAGAACTGCTCTTTCTTCCTGTAGTAAATGGGTTAATTTAAAGCAGCAAGACCTTTCCTTTAAAAAGATCTAAGTGAAAATTTCTAATCTGCTACAACTGATCTGGTGCTTCTATGTATCTTGAGATTTTTGACAAAACCCAAAGAAGAATCTCCAAAATTATCAGTCCTGACCCAACAGCTTCAGTCACTTTCCCCAATGCTGCAACATAGATTCCCTGTGCCTTTCCTGCAAATATTTTCATGATAATTATTCTGATAAGCTTTCTAAGCTTTTCTTCACAAATTTAAACAGTACTAAATTGGCCTCATAAATTGACTGCCAAAATTGCTAGTTGTAACCATAAGTTATATGCTAATAGTTTTTTCTCCTGCAGTTATTACAAAAAAAAAAAAAAAAAAAAAATCAGTTACTTATTAATCCCCCCCTATTTTTGCAGTCATGTCCACAAGTTCACTCCCAACAATCAACAGTTGATCTTTGTATGCAAATTTTCATTTAAAAGAAATAAATACAGTCAACAAAGAAAACCATTATAATCATATGTACCAGAACTATTCCTCAAAATTTTGAGGATTACCACTTCCTTATTTCTATAAAATTTGTTTACTAAGCATGTATTTAATATATAAAGCTTATGCATATCTGCTTGAAACCCTGAAATGTAAACTCATCAACTAAGTGCAGCCTTATTATTTATATCTACTATGATAAGTTATATCTTACCCAGTATAATGAAGAAAAGAAGTAATTTGCATATTCAGCTTTAATTAAAAAAAATAAAAAAAAAAAATAAAAAAAAATTGTTATTCATTTCCAATTTGGTCCTTTGTCATTTTTTTAAAAAAAATAAGCAACTGTGGATGCCTTTTAGAATTAAACTGTTTAGTTAATAAAAAAAGCTATGTTCTGTCCTGAAAGTGGTGACTTTCTTAGAATTTAGATCACATCTTGTGATTAAAAGTAAATTAAATATATATATATATATATTGAGAAGTAATCATGACATTTTTAAGAACATATTTTGAAAATCTAACAAATATGTGTCATACATGAAAATAAAGGACAATCAAAATATCTAAACCAATCAAAACAACTTTAATTATGACAATCAGGACATTTTACAGCAGACACAAATATTTTAAAGAAAAAATTGCATACAACAGAAGAGCAAAAGAAAGGGTCTTGGCCTGCACAATGACGGATAGCTTTGCTAGTCTAGAATAATGGTTTAGCAACTAGCAATGTCAAAAGGTCATCAATGAAATGTCTTAATATGGAGAACTTTATTTAATGATATAATGAGTGAAAACAAAAAGAATTTTTGGATAATACAATTTTACTGAAGACAATGATTTATGGCTAAAGTGCCTATCAAAGAGGCAAAGTCAAAGTTAGGAACTAGTTTTGTTGCTGCATTCATTTTTCTTGTAAAAAGTTTAAACACTTAATGTAACAGGATCTTGCTAACATTATCTTTTTCTCTAGCCGGCCTCATGCCAAACAAAGCTAAGAAAGATGAAATCAAACTCACCCCTTATTAGAATTTGACTGGATGTCATGGGCAGCTGAAGTAGGAGGCTGTTTCATAGGTTGTGGCTCATCTTCACAGATAGTAAATGGAGCCTTTGACAAAACTGGGTCTTCAGTTTGCTTTGGTGGAACTTCTGAAAACAAGGCAAAAAGACTCCATAAAAATATTTATGTAACATTCTAAAACATAGTATATACACACATGAATAGTATTTGCTTCAAAATAATATCAATATGGTTTATGCCATATTGCTGGAATTGGAATTATCTTTTGAATTTAACAGACTAATCTGCAGACCTCATGATCTTCACTGCAATAAAATTGGGTTAAAAAAAAAAACAAAAAAAAAAATAGGGACAAATACCTTCATAATGAAAAAATAATTTTCCAAAGAGTCATTAATGTTTCAAATGTCTGGACTAATGAACCCATCCTTCATTTCAATTTGGTTATTACCAGAACATTTCAGCCAATCCATCCTACATTCCAAAAATGGTTGAGGTATCTCAAGTTGCTGGAAATGAGCTAAGCTGGCTAATATATTAGCCACCATTTCCTTTCTGTCTGGCACCCATCTTTAAAAAGACTATATATATATATATATATATATATATATATATGTTTTTTTTTTTGTGTGTGTGTGTAAGCATATGAATAGTGCCTCAAATTGAGAAATCAGTGTCTGATACATTCATAGGCAAATATCCTCAAGAAAGGTATGAATCCATCTCCCCCACACATTTATTGGTAAATAGCAGGACAGACAGTCCTATAGCCTTCAGTGACAATAGGTTTAGGAGAATGACAACTTTGAATTCAAAACCTGAGGAGAGATGTTTGGGGACCTTGTGGCACACTGCGCACCAGTTTTCTGCACTTGGCTCTTCCAAGAAAGTGTGGCAGGTTCTGCACAAGCTTCACCACTACAATCAAACCATGTACTGGTAGTCTGTTCAGTTCTAAGAGCTGAGCTGCTGGATCCTCACACACCAAAAACAATGGGAGTGTCCAGTGTGTGTATATATATATATATATATATATATATATATATATATATATATATATATATATATATATATATAAAACCTATTTAAGTAAATGCTGTTTTAATTAAACAGTATTATTTACATTTTCAAGAAATCTCATAGAAAATATGTGTCCTCTGTATCCCATATGGAAACTGTCATTTGGCCTGAAATGCTGTTAACCATTCATTTCTACAAGATTTCTCAAATATTCAGGCCAATAAATATAATACTTTTTATGATAAACAGCATTTACTTATCTATAAAAATAATGTATAAACAGAATATATATATATATATATATATATATATATATATATATATAAACCTGTGGAATGAGTCAAAAAAAACAAAAAAAAAAACAAAAAAAAAAAAAAAAAACAAACAGGATACTGACAAAGCAACATAAGTAGTAAGCTCAACAATCTTAGCAATCCTTAGAAGTGGATACACTTTTCTATTAACTCTGATATAACAGACTTAACCATTTCCACTGTCTTTTATTCCATTTTCTTTACAAAGTTGTTATTATCTAGAACACCCAAGAGTAGTTGACTAGATTCATGCCTTGCGTAAAAGCAATCTGAAGCGGACTAAAGTGGAAAAAAAATAAATCACTGATATTTTGTTTTGTTTTTACATTTTTCAAGTTTAAGGATGTGCAATTTTGACTCTTGCTTTATCTGCTGCTTAGGAGATTTGAAAGGTTTTCAAAAAGACTTTGTAAAAGTCCTTTTTGTTAAGCTAATGATAAAGAGACTATTTTTTTGGGGGGGTTTAAGACATAAAAAGGTATGAATATATTTTATTTTCATGAATACAACAGTTGGTATTTACTATTGAAGGAAAGTATAAAACAATCATTTTTTAAGCATCTCAGTTTATCAAGCCAATGAATAACTGAACATGAAAGTCTTTGGTTGATTAAGAAAAAAAAAAAAAAAAAAATGTGGCTTCTGCTACGAAAATAAATATCACCCATTCAGATATGTTGCTTTTCATGAGAGCTGACATTTACATGACAGGTCATTCTAGTCAAAAAAAAAAAAAAAAAAAAAAACTATTGTATATGCCGATTCACTGTGAAGAGACATTTTAAAGTGTAGCCACCATATATATTTGTTACAAGTAAAACAAACTTGCCAAAATATCATTTATGTTAAAACCAAATTCAATTTTGAATTTAAAATTCAATACAAAGTTTCTTACATTGTATATACAAATACGACATATATGCAATGTATTCTTTCATTGGTTCCTGTAGACTGTGTGAGCATTGGGTCACATCTATGGTTTCATAGCAACACCATTTTTTTTTTTTAAAGCTGTCTGAGAAACCTTTTCATTAGATTGCTTTTACATAGCTAAAGGGTTCCAAGACTGGTAGGGAAAAGTGGATTTATTCCTTTCTCAAGAGTATAAGCTAAAACTAAGTAATCCCAACTGAAACTCAGTTTGCCAACTTCATTAATTCACTGATAACTCCACAGAGGCTATTCCAATTACAGACATTTTTTAAGTTCCAGTAAGAAATTGTCAAAGAATTTACCTTGAAGGAAATTTTACATGGTTAAATACAGCAGTGAACAGCTTAATATTCTGAATGTAGATGTAACCAATATTATAACTGTCAAAGTTTAGTTTTCTTTAAAATAATTTTTCTTTTGATGCAAGTATTCTGACCGACTATGCTGTTAGACTAGAGTTGAAGGCAGTTTGGAAACTAGTCAATTGTTTCTAGAATATTCTACCAAAAGCATCAAAGACTGCAAGAGCACCTAACCGCTAAGTAGTGTTGCTACCAACAACACTACCTAATAGATACAATATATCTTGTAATATACATACCTAAAAAAAAAATATTTTTAAAATTAGAAAAAGTCATCCCAATTTCCACATTAGTTTTAGCCAGATTAAAACATGCTAAATTCAAATTCTCCTTTCAAGAGGCTATGCTGAATATCAAAAAGTTACCATATTATCTTGCCAATCAAAATTGACTACCAATGACAAAAAAATAAAATAGATTAAATATGTTAAAAAGAATTCACCTTGGAATGCATCAAAAGGATTGTTGTCATGGTCATCATCAATAGTTGAATCTTTTCCAAGATTTATTGAGGCATTGTAAAGACCTCGTACAACCTGCAATGCTTCAATTGTATTCACAGTGGGAGAAGGAGCAGACAAACTCTGTGGGGGCAAACAACAAAAATACAAATTTATGCTTTTGGAATGATTAGCAAATCAAAATAGGAAATTGTTTCTGTTAAAAAAAAAAAAAAAAAAAAAATAAAAAAAAATATATATATATATATATATATATATATATATATATATATATATATATATATATAGCAGTAATTGATGCAATTACTTTAAAATAAGTAATGGATTAATAAATAATTAGATTTTGACTTAAAAAAAAAAAAAAAAAAAATTAATATTTAATTTAAAAGAAATAGAAAGTAATTAGTGTTTAAGAAGTTGAAAGATGGTGATAATATATTTCAGAGTTATGTCTATTGATTATTTTATCCTATGGGATTTCCAAACTAATTTATGTAACATGTTGGGAATATCTAAGCATTGTACCTTTTTACCAACTTTCTTGCTGTGCAGACTAGAATTAGAGCCAGTCTGGAAACTACTGCTTTGACTGCTATTTCTGGAATATTCAGGAGTTTTCATATTGCTGTTATTTAGACTAGATGTAAGAAATCCCGATCGGTTAACACTGTTGTTGACAGCATCACCTGTGGCCTGGTTCTTTTCTACATTTGCATCTCTGAAAAAAAAAAAAAAAAGTGAGAAAATGTTTTAAGAACTAGATAGGAATTAAGATTTCTAGAACAATTTGAAAAAACTGTAATTATTCCAAACAATTTTAAGATAATTTCTGTACTTATCTTCACATAGGTAGCAAGCTCACAAGTTTAGCAAATGGAGTCATTATCAGACATCCTGTTTCTATACCCAGGTTAAGCTTTGTAAATAACAACAGAGCCACTTACCAATACTCTGTTAGGTGCCAGCAAATCTACTCCCGATATTTTCTGTATGAATTTCTACAATGAGAAATTGTTATTTACATGCAGAATATTGTCCTCATATGTGTTGTTACCACATTTCAACTATTGTGCCCTTATCTGGTACTTGTAAATCCAGCATTTTCAAACTGAACCCTTTAGATTGCTTTCATTCTGCTCATCATGTCTAGGGATATCCCGTCTAGTTCTGATTTAGTAATGCTCAGTTACTGCTCATTATTGGTGACATGGTAATTGGGAGTTCAATCTCTGGGCAAAGTAGTATGCACTTGGATGCAATGGGAATGGGGAGAGCAATAAATGAACAGTATTAAATAAGATGATACATCCCTAAACAGACAGCAGAACAAGAACAATCTACATCTGTAGATTAAATAAAGTTAAATATTCCCTGATGAAAGCTGGAGAAGCATAACAGTCAAAATGTAACAACAAAGATGAGAGCAATAGTCCGCATGTAAATACTCTGCCTAGTCCAAACAATTTAACACAATTATTACCATAATAATAACTTTAAAATTAGAATATCTATATTTTTTTGTATATATATATATATATATATATATATATATATATATATATAAGAATGGACAAGGTCCGAAAATGGACAAGGTCCGACAATTTATTTATTAAAGACATTTTATTATTATTTAACGTTGTTATTTTATAGAATGTCCAAGAATTTAAAGAAAATATTTTTTATGAAAACAGTATTAAATAACATTTACAGGCCTGAAAATGTTATTTAATACTGTTTATCATAAACAGAGCATTTGCTTAAATACTTGTATCTATAAAATAACAACGTTAAACATAATGTCTTTAATAAATATATATATATATATAGCTAAAATCTCAGATGTTCTAGGAAGGATTAAAAAGTGTTGAAAAAAAAAAAAAAATGTCAAAAAATACTTTGGTCTTTCCTCTTAATAATAACAAAAATTTAGATGATAAATTATTTTCATCAAGTTTGGGGCCTTTTTCCATCAAAGTATGCTGTTTTTAAGTGAATTAGTAGTGATTCCTATATATATATATATTGCTCTAATATCCTTTAGATGTAATATTTAGAGATTAAACATTTTCATTATTTCATACATTCAAACAAACATATCATATCCGCCTGGCTTCAGTTTAAACTGACACGTCCACTCTCACCGAACCATACATTGAGATCATTTTTAGTTTCTACTTCCTTGATTTCAGATGAAAACCTGGAAATTTTCCAACATATTTCAGTGATATTTCCAAAAATTATAGTCTACTAGAAAGGAAAAAAAAAAGAATTATGATTTTCTTATTTTAATTTTCTGATGAATCTGAATTAAACTAATGATTCAACATGCTCATGGCAAGTTCTAGAACAATATAAATACCTGTAGAAATTCTCCCTATCACATTGTTAAATATTTGAGCTTAACAACTTTAACAAAATATTGCAATAACAATCATAATATGAATGTTGGTAGTTATTTAAAGTAAGGGGGTACAAATGAGAATATTTGAATTTGACAACTTTTTTCATTTCACTGAAACAGACAATAGTATAATAAAAATAAAGCCCTTTGTGTAGTTATAAACCCGTAAATATAATTATAGAAAAAGAAAATTTAGGCGAAGTTCTAATTAATGAAATGGTTTTTTAAATTCAATCTTATTATTCTAGTTTTTTTTAACGACATTGCAAAGAAACCTTCATGATTTTTGTTAACTAGCAGTACCCATAAATATTACAATTCTTCTATTTTAATTTTTTAACAAATCCTAATTCTCAAGTTAATGATTGACAAAGCTTCTTTTGAGTTCTTGTGAGGTGCTTAAAAAGGTTGAGAAGAGACTAATTTGCAGCCTTCATGATCAATCAGTTTAGCCAGCCATAAGTAAACAATTACCAGTTTTATAGCAATAGTTATACACATTTACTGATATTAAGATATTAGTGATATCCTTTATATAACCTTCCTTCAAAAGGAGTGTGATAAGGAAGTGTTTTCTCACTAAATTTAACCTGAACAGAATTAGAGACCCTACCTAAATTATTTTAATTTTTTTTTTTTTATTATTTACAATCATTCCTGTGCAAATGGTACTAATGAGATTCAAAAGAAAAACTGAAAGAATTAGACAAGACAGACAATGAAAAGACAAACTTAGTAAGATGAAGGATGGATGGTAGTGAGCAAAAAAGACAGTTCAAAATGTGAGTTGCATATTGGGGATGTAAAAAAATTAAACAAACATGAAAATTCAACTATCCTGGCAGTGTAATAACAAATGATGGAAAATGTGACAGAAATTCTAAAGCACAAAAGAATAGCAAAAGTAAAGATACTTTTCAGAATACAAGTAAGATAGTAAGAGATTGAAAAATAACATTAGGAAAAAAAAACAACATACACACATAAGTGTGTGTGTGTATATATATATATATATATATATATATATATATCTCCAATGCATTGGATTGCCAAGGCTACCAATGTTTTTGGCAAACTTCGTTATCACTTGTGGGTACCCAACTGGATATGAAAATACAGATTTACAGAGCTATTGTCCTTGCCATCCTTTTGTACGGCTCAGAGTCGTGGACTCCATACAAGTACCATATATGCCAGCTGGATGTTTTCCATAAGAGCTGTCTGCATGCCACCTATAGAATTAGCCTTCAAGGCAGGACATCCAATGTAGACCTGTTTAACAGGCGTAATATTGAAGGAGTCGAGACTTTCCTCATACAATATCAGTTGCAGTGGACTGGTCATGTCTTGAGAATGTCTGACGACAGGATACCCAAGATCCTAATGTACAGCCAGTTAGATCAGGGCTACAGTAATGTAGAATGCCCATGGCTTGGATACAAAGACAAACTGAAGAGCAACTTGTTAGCTGTCAAGATACCTCATAACACACTTGGAGCAGGTAGAGTGGAGATCAACATGGACTCAGCGGTTTTCAATCTGCTAGGCTGAATCGTCTTCAAGAAGCAAGAGCAAGATCTAAAAGGCCAGCCAATCTAACCATTAACTAATCCCACAATCCTCACACTTGCTCCATATGCGGCCTCCTTTGCAAATCATTTGTGGGTCTTAAGTGCCACTTGAGATTATCGCACAAAATTCATAACTTAATCAATTGGTTAAGTTGTCAGATCCTCATGCGTCGAAACCGATGGGAGAGTCCATTATATATCATAGACACACACAAAAGCAGTGAGAGCTGGACATTTTTGTCACAAATGGAAGGGAAAGAGAAAAAAAATAAAATATAAAATGCTTGATATAGTTTAACAAATGAATGCTGAGAAAAGTTTGAAGTAGGATAGGAAATACAAACAAACATGATAACAATAAGAAAGAAACAAAAATTTTGGGACACTCAATGGGGAAAGAATGCTTGGAGAATTTAACACTCACAGGACATATTGGAAGCAAGACAAGTAGAAGAAAGCAGTGAATAGTCTACTTGAAAAGTTTGGCTAACTGAATGTAGGAACAAGCAACATAAAGAGAACAACATCATAAAGGAAAAAGCATTGCTGAGAACAGGGCAGGAAGCTGTGGAGAGACACTATTGCTCCTTGTCCCGATTGGAGACAGCACATAGAAGATATCCTTACCTTCCACTGCAGTTAACAGATACACCAGTCGCATTTTCCGAAGTGTTGATAAGAGTTTGCAATTGAGACAATTCCAAACTTTTCTCCTGGTATTTTGATTGTCTGCAATAAAAATCACAAATCAGTAACCAAAAATGCAAAATGAGGGGACAAACATAACATGTTCCAATACAGGGTGTGGCAGAAATATCTCCCACATAATGGCAAGACAATGGCAATGTTGTTTTCATCTAAGACATCACTGCCATTGAGTCAAGATGATGAGACAAAGTGGAAAATTTTATTAAAAAACACATTTCGCCAGAGAAGTGCATGTTCTTTTTTGGCTTCTTTAGTTTAAAACATTGAATGAACAAGCCAACATCAATACATGTGAGGTTATTCATGAGTATGAATGGATTTTGTTAAAAATTAACAAACATTATGTCTGTCTTTATTCAATATATAAATATATATATATATATATATATATATATATAATCACTCACCAATAGTAGGACTCAGAATTTCATGCACAACGATTATTAACACCAGCACTATATGTGCAGATTACACACACACATTATTTATATATATATATATATATATATATATGACTACAAGAGGATATTTTCCAAAACACAAAGAAAAACTAAAAGTTTGGTAATCTATGAAGCAATTTAAATATTGTCAATGTTCTTGTCAATGGAAAGAAAAAAAAATTTGGAGCCAAACTTACAAAACTTGTAAATTTTTTGCAATTTCTTTTTCTGTCTGCTGCATTTCTTCCTGCATCAATTTCTGCTGTTGCATCAATTCTCGATTCTTTAACAATATTTGTTGTTGTTCCTCCATCAAACGTCTATTCATTTCTGATGGAGAAAAAATATAAATAAATCTTGAAATTAACAGAAAAACTAACTTTAATCTATCAAAAGATATCGGACTCATTATAACAATGTTTCAGCCTTCTTCATGTTACATTCTTCCTAAAACCAGATCTTCTGGTTCATGTTACACTAATTTACATCACTGGCCAGATATGAATGCTCTGAATCCCAAGACTGAACTAAAATTCCATCCAACTGCACATAGGCTCTGCACATGTTCCGCTTTTATTCACTCACTCAAAGAAAAAATACAATCCAGAATTTCCACCCAATAGTACCAACTCTCACCCAAAGAAACAAATTAAAAACCAGAGCCAATTTAAGTCTAAGAAACGACATAAAAACCCATCAAAGCGATATTTTCAGCAGTTGGCCTGGATTTACAAGACTTGTCTGAAGCAACCTCACATCTCAAAATGACAACTCACTACAGGTCATTGCCGCAGTAAGTCACAACTCGCCCTCCTTTTCATACCGTATGCCTCTGTGGATGACTTTTACAACTCCACTTATCTCCTTTTTCCAACGAGAGGCATTTACACCAATTTATCATTTTTGTATTTTACATTAATACAATTGTTTATTTCGTTAAACCACCATTTTCTTCTTTGCTCTGCCACCATATGCTTAATATGACATTCAGGAGGAAAGAAAAAATCATACAAAATATACTAATAACAAAAGTAATAAGTTCAAAAATCCAAGCAAAAATAGATTCTTGACAAAATTATAGACAATTCTGTCTATCACATTAAATACAAACACTTTCATCAATTTTAATATATACAGATTAAATCAGTCTAACAAAATTAAACTTAAAAACATTCATAGAAAATTGCATTAAAGTCAGCATAACATTCCCAATTTGCTTCTAATCAAAAGTAACCAGCAATAAAGACTTTCAGTCACTTGTGCCATTTATTAACTAAAACATGGCCAATCATTGAAAAGGGAGAAGAAGAAAAAAAAGTCTATTCCTGGCTCAGTTTTATTGTTGTTGCTATCCTGTTTGGTGCTGACTATACGTTTTTTTGTTATCAACACCACCTCTTAAAAAATAAAAATATATTCAGCGTCAAACAGAACAGTAACAATAATAAAACAGAAACGGCAGGAACATACAAAATTATGCAAAACGCCCAATGACATACAGCAGCAAAACATTCAGAGATCTCAAAAATCAAATCTACTTGGAGTGGGCTAATTTCAAATCCAGCGGATGTTAACATCATTTGAACAAGACATTAATTGTACAATTGTGACAATATTCACAAAAGTTTTTTTTCCCCACTCAACAGTAGAACACATTCTTGTTCCCAAAACTAAACATATATAGAATAAACTGTGATTGTCAATACACAAGATGCACTTGTTTTACAAGAGCATTTGGAAGCTGAAAAGAAAAGACCATTTTGTACATTTCATTACAGAATTGTAATATAATTTAGACCTTCAGCACTTAGTCTCCTTCCAGGTACACATAGCAATACAAGTACACATTTTTAGAAATCCTAAAATAGACAAATATAGTAACTACAAATACATATTAATATAGATACAATTAAAAATGACTATTAGCATGTATCAGAATAGGATTCTGTTCACAGCTAAGCCATATTTTTTTGTAGAAGTCAATAATCCTTGATTGCTTTAATTTGCCAAAATTAACAGGAAAAGAAATTTTTAAAATTTAGAAAGAGTCCTAAAAATCATTTTAAAATGAAAATCTAAATGACACAGCCATTCGCATCCGAGGATGCCCATCTATTAGGTCAGCTAGCTAATCCCCATTGCCGACTCTTGCTCAAGCACATTTGTGTTTGTTCAATACTCAGAGCCCACCTGTGGTTTATACTGCAACTAGGCTGAGCGGACCTTAGTTACGGTTTCTGGGACAGTGTGTGTTATGTAGCGTGATCAACAGTCTGAACAAGGCCAGCATGCTCATATCCTGAGTCATGATGACTTGTGATTTCATGCTAGCACAAACATAGATGACATCCAAGGGTTCCATCTACTCATTTTCAATCACAATGCTTGGGTCAACCCATGGTACATTTTTTAGGCACTTTCCAAAGGTGGGATCACCTCCTCCAGACTGATAACATCAAAAAGTCATCTTCTTGACAAATTGTCTATGGTGAGAATCAAACCCAGATCTCATGGTCAGAAAGCAAACGTTTGAACCACCTGGCCACATGCCTATAAAAAACATATATATTTACCCTCAATCGCTTGTTTGGCCTTTTCTTGTTCTTTCCTGCGCCATCGCAGGGCCCTCAGCTCCTCAAAAGAATACTCTTCACAGCCAGCATAAATTTTATCTTTGCAGTACATGGGTTTCTGGAAAGAATTTGCTTCACTTACAGGTTGCATTGGGTTGGAATAATGTTGTTGGCTACTACCATCTTTTTCAGGTTTGCGGACACTGAAAAAAAAATAAATAAATAATTAAATATCTTAAAAATTCAAATATTCAACTTTTCAAGAGTAATAAATAGTCACTAAATAACTTATTCTCTGTAGCATTAATTATTAATACCATTATTAAAAGAATAACTTTATTCTGCAAGCTGAGTGGCAAGACACATAAGTTAACAATTCTGATTTATGTTTAGCACATTATCTATAATCAACAATAGCAACAACATCATATGTAATAAATTTTACTAGCTTTTACAAGTTTATTCAATATAAAAGATATGCTTATCTGTCCATTTTGGAATCACCTTGAATTAAAAAACTAGAAGCAGGAGAAAGTTGGTAAAGAGTTTTGTTATTTTGAAAGTTGCCAAGAATTCAGTCAAGTTGTACTTCACATGCTGGGACAAATTTAGAGAAATTTTCAAAGTTGTATATAAACAGTTATAAAAACTTTAATTTTTATTACTGTTAGTCTTTGGTGTAATAACGTTTAATGGTCTAGGTTGTTTTTTTTTGTACACATTCTTTTGAGAAAAGTGTATTTTTAAGAAAGCCTGTGAAAGTTTGTGAAAAAAAATTGTTATACTGGTATATCATTTAAGCCAAGCTGTTAAAAACTGGGAAAACTGATAAGGAACTATTTCAAGTTTATTGATAATTATTTTTTGGCCAAGAGACATGGTCTTAAGCTCTTGTGAAGTCGTCTTTGTTTCGCATAGACTTCTAGTTAGCAGATAACCTCCAGAAGCCATGTGACATCAAAAAGAAAGCACAGAGACATTCAGACAATAAGGCACAGAGTTACAAGCCAGCTACAGAGAGACCAAATAGAATTTTGAAGTTCACAAGTGAGAATTCTCCTGAAATGTTCCCCAAAAGCCAGTATGAATATAAAAAAAAAAAAAAAGAAGACATCTCCAAAATTGTTATACGTCCCAAAGACACTCTTGGGACATACAGGGTTTTTTATTTTTTTCTAAAAGGTGGTTAACCTTTGTTTTACTGCTTTTTTTGAATATGCTTTCTTTTTGTCTTTTTCTAAATTGCAATCCTTTTTCCCTATTTTCAATGGTAATGTTTTTTTGTTTTTTTTTGCAATATATCTGTAAATGTTATCCTGCCTTAATTATTTATAAGGTGCACAAGAGGAAATTTTGTGCAAAAGTCTTATATATAAATTTTTGTATTCTTTTTCTTTTGACTGTAATAAATTTTTATTCTTTAAAATTTTATGCAGTGGATTGAGACTTGATTGCATGTGATACAACTTTCTATTACTACTAAGATTTTGTGTTTGGCACAAAAATTTAGATTTGGTAGAGAGTTAAAATTTTTATACAGTCTAACAGGATGAAAAATTATAAAAAATATTTTTGCAGGAATGTAAAGTCAAACTAAACAGATTTCTAAAAAGGTTGAATTTTTTCCAAAACAAGCCTCAGATATAATTTTACCATTTTTAAAGGGTATCACAGATTCACACATTTTCACATGTGTATAAAACAAAATATATTTTCAAGTAGTATTAGAATTTATGGTAGGACACATAAGTGCTTGCTGGACTAACCTTCTTTATTAATGACAGATTTTTATCCCTTTAAATATTATTTATAGTGGATACCCATATATTCTTTATAAATTGCTTTATTCACATTTGGATATGAAACTGAGCTGATATGAACTTTTTAGAATCTAGGATGAGAAGGATTGTGCTTAAAAGGTAGTATTTGCCTTGCTTGAACAGCAGCACCTTTGTGGTAGTCAGTTTAAAGCACATTGGATCTAACAAGGGTTTCTCCTGCAAAGAGAGATGCAGGTTCAAACGCTCACAGAAGGTGCATATCTTTCTTTAATAAGATATCTCAATTATTCAAACCAGTAGACAAAAATAAATACACTGTTTAAAATAAACAGTGCATCTACTCATATATGGGTATCCACTAAAATAACCAAATATTTAAAGTCATATCATGGATATTATTTGTGCCAAAATTATTAACCTTTTCACTTCTTTTCCAAATCATGAAATTCTCCACACCTATTATAAAAGACTATTTTCTAAATCATTTAACAATAGATTCTTGCTGATTAGGAATTAGTAGAAATACTATTAAAGCTAACTTCAAATTTTTAATTATAGTTTTGCTAATTACAGAGTTCTCTCCTCTCATTTATTTATCAGCAAATTATAATATGAATTCTATAAATATGAAGTTGACATTAATCTTAACAGACCATGAGGCAAATATGATTAAAGACGAGATTTCATTACTGAAAAAATTCTATTCAACATTTCAACTCTGAATGAATGGATGGATGGATGGATGTTGGATTTAACGGCATGTCAACTCCTATTTGGGTCAATTTATGCCGAAGCCTTATTAATTTATGAATTTAAGATGGTTATTTTGTATAAAAGGTTGAAAGGCTGTTCGTCAACTCTGAATGGAGACCATTTTTGACAATGGGCATTAATAGGCTATAGATAAAAACCTATAATGAATAACAGGTTTCTCCCTCAATTTTCAGGATTAATATTTGATTTTACAGTTGAGTTTAATGGGTTTTAATTATATAATTAAATATACATCTATTTACTTTTATTCAACCGTCCTTCTCCTATATAAATTTAAGTATAAAAAAAATCGAGTAAACATCTTTCAAACTAAAACTGTAAAATATCAGCTTACCTCAAAACTTGACTGTCGATTTCTGGGGTTTTTTTGGGAGTCCTTTAAAAAAATAAATAAGTAAATAGTAATGAACTAAAAAAATAAAAAAAAATATTAAGTCTGAACAAATCCATAAGAGTTTGCAACTCCCTGATAATCATGTAACCCGAAATGTTATCAATTGCTGTGAATGCAACTGTAAATCGCCATCATATGCAAAGCTCTATCAGAATGTTTCTGGATTGTATATGCTCTAATTTTACCATTCAACACGCATGCATCTAACACTCACTAGTACACAGCTTACCATGATTTTTGCAAAGACAAATTTTGCATTAAACACTTGTACTAAAACAGTCAAAATGTTTTGACTAGTTTTTCAAGAAAAATTGAATTGCACACAATTTTTTAAAATGGCATATGCAATTCAAAGCTGGTCCAATGACAGTTCAGGGGAAACCAATCAGCAGAAGGACACAAGAAAATGGGAGAAGAATTAGCAAAAAAAACAAACACTCCACCCATTTCACATGAGAGATTATTTATTAGACTAATGGTGCATAGTATTTTTAGCCCCTATCCCGGAACTTTCCAATGCCACCTTGGATAATATTATGCTTTTGGCTCAAGTATATGACATAGAAATCCAAAAGGTACACTGGAATAGTCAAAAATGCCTTTCAGAAACTAAGCAAAATATTAAGAGACGGGGAAAATTATGTTAGAAACAAAAGAATGTTGAACTGGTATGTCATATCTATCCTCGATGTGACAGTGAATGCTGGTCAATTTCCTTACACACCAAATTTTTATATCATGTATGGATTTCCATACTAACATCGAAAATCACATGATTTAGGAAGGGGGGGGAAGGAGGAAGAGACAGCTAGAAGATAACTCTAAAAAGACATAGCTACAAGAAAGACAAAAATAAAATAGGAAAATAGATAAAATGATAAACAAATTACTTACATTATTTCACTTGATCCATCCCTCTGGACTTCAAAGGGTGCCATTCGAGCCACAGGAAAAGATTTCTTTTGAGTGATCTGATAAAGAAAATATTTTTGTTTCAGCTTCTTATGTAAAGTGCTACTACAATTAAACATGGACTAGCTCGAGTTATATAAATCCCATGGGTGTCAACAACTAAAATTATCCCTTATTTCATACTTTTCTTTTGCTCACATGGCCTTTGCCTGTATCTTCTCATTCTCTCCCTTATCCCTTCCAATTTTTATTTGTTATAAAAACGGATTAGTTCTATTGTGTAGTGTGTAGTAATGCAATTCTGCACATCACGGCACCAGCTGTGATGATATCCAAGGTCAGCTGTATGTGAATACACCAGTGCTCACTGGTTGCTCTCTGTGAATTACTTACTGTATGGGTTTCTTTTTAGCTTTTTCTAACGAATGTAGGATTTTTTTTTTTTTAATAATGAAATCTGTAAAGCGTAGATCTTTGCAAGCGACTCATGAAAAAAGAGCAAATGGCTTGTCTAACTTTTTATCAATTGATAAGCATTCGGTATTTTTTTTTTTTTTTGTATGAGCCAAAATTTCTTAGTTTCACAAGAAGTCTAAGGAAGGTTAAGTTTCTTCACCACGAACTTGGGAGCCTCGTCACATAGAAAATGCATTTTTTTTTTTTTTTTTTTTTTTAAGAAAATCAACATCTTCTCTAAACATCAATCTAAAAACAAATATAAAAACTTATGATGGAGAATAATACTTGGAAGATCCCAAGAAGTCCATACAAAAAAATTACTAATTTTTTATTTTTTTCTCTAAAAACCACCGCAACACGAATATTTTATACTTCAGATTCGGTTCAATAACCAACATTAGCGCCGTGATAGCCATCAACAAAACAATAGCGACAGATGCATTTTTTCAAGACACTTGTTGGGTTGGGAAGTAGGAAAAAAAAAAAAAAAAAAAAAAAAACCCTGATTTCTCTGTTGGCAATGTTTTCCTTCTGCTATGAGAAAGCAAACTTTTTCTAACTGACTTCTCACTAAGTTCTGATCACAGAAAACCAACTCCTACACACCCACTACCTGGCTGTTTCAGATTGTTCCTTCACTCACTGTCCAATTCATTATAGGAATACTGGCTGGGGGATCCACAACCCCTTTCCACCCACTTGCGTTCCACCATCTGGAAAGTGAGACCACCCAGACAGGTTTTGAGTCATTCAGAAGACCCTACTTTTACGGCTATGTAAAGATACTGACAAAATTTATATTCAACAATTCAAAGGTGGGATAGAGACAAGATTCTTGAAAAACCCTGGTCATTAAATCGAGTTAAAAGGAAAAAAAAAACTATTTATCTCTTAAGGATGTGTGAGAAATTGTATTGCTACAAGTGGTAGGAGGAGGAAAGAAATGCACAATTTTCCTCTGGATCATCTCTTAATTTCACCAGAATTTTAATGTACTCTCATTTTTACACCTTTCCATCCTTACCTGACTTTTAACCTTTTACTCTTGATATCTAGCCTGCAAGTCTGTCACACTATTTTTTTTCTAATATATAATAGAATGAGTGGAGACTTTTCTCCAAAGAGTTTGACAGGTTGAACTACCATAGATACTTGAGGTAAGGTATAAATTTATTTTCTACTATAATAGTGTTTTTTTTTTTTTTTTACTCCATGCATCTAGAAGTGGTTCCCAAATGGTGGAGCATGCCACATAGGTATGGCAGAACAGGATAGCAGGCGAGGCGTAATGATTGAAAGGCAATCAAAGATTTAGAAACAGTTTTAAAAAATTCATAAATAATTAAAAAATAAATATGATTTCAAAATTTAAAATATTATTATAGATTACTTGGAATGGCATGCATGAGTTCCAGTATAAATAGTTATAAATAATTATTGACAGATTTTATCATTGTGATATTTTTGCCTTATATCAAGTATTAAGAATATAGCAACTAGGGTCTGCAAATTGGAGGAGAGAGTTATCAATGATAATGTTCTGACTTCGATTCCGCGGTTATCTCCCTTTAACCCCCTCACTATTTTTTATTTATTTTTTAAATGTACTTTTTATCACATAATATTTGGTGACGCGCATTCTGAAAATGAGGCCCAGAGAAAAAAGAAAGTTTGGGAACCACTGATCTAGAGAAGCAAAAGTAAATTCAGTAAATTAATTTTATTCAATAAATGATGCTAACACTTGCAAACCATTGGATTTCAATTCTGAAATAACAAAGAGAAATTTGTTAAAATAATGTTTGGACAGCATCTGTCCTGAGGAAGCACATGAGACATGACAGGAATAGAAGTTCAACAGACTCCATGAATCTAAGAAAGGATTCTGTTTGACATTCTTGGAAGGTTTCCAAATGCAATTTATTTCCTACTTTTTTTTTTTTTTACTGATAGTTCATCTAATACAAGGCCCGAGAGCCGCTCAAGTAATAACTGAGTGTGATTGTTGTAAGGGAGAGGAAAGTAATATGAAGATGAGTAGGATGTGTATTGGTTGACCCTGGACTTAAATAAGCAAGACTGGGGTTGCCAGGGAAGCATTCTCAAGGGTTTGTTCCACAAAGTTCTTAGAAAGAAGCTGTTAGAGGATACGGAGATTGTTTGCCATTGTGAACATGTTATGGCAGTTCCTAGTTGTGAAAGTCAAAACTGGAGGAATTAAAGAATGTAACTCGTCTGAACATTTGCCATAACAATATCAATATAGTAGTGAAAGGCTAGTAAAATTATATGGGATAAGGGTTGCATAAAAATTAATCACCCACAAAGCCGTGTAAGAACTTTTGAACTCTGCTGAGACTGGTCAGTGAAGACTGGGCAGCACCACACCATTCCTGGTCTGATCTCTTGTAAAGATAGAGCATGGTAGCAGGAGTTAAATATTTTCTGAAGCAATATAATGAATCAACTATTCTTCCAGCATCTTTAGTGATAGCACCAATATATGAGTTTCATTCTAAAATGCTTGGTCAGGCACTGAGTAACTTGTTAGATAAAATATTTTTTCAATTTAAAGAAATTTGTGGAAAATTTGGGTAACACATCATGGCATGGCTGGTTCTAGCTGTAAAAGTCTAAACTGGTGGAACTAAGGAATGTAACTCATCACAACATCTACCGGAGTAATCGTGATAGAGTAGTGAGAGACTAGCAACATTTTGTCTGTGGGATAAGGGTTGCAGGGTGGAGAATAGGTCATCACCCACAAGGCCACATAAGCACTTTTGAAATCTGTCAAGGATAGACAATGAGTTTTGAGCACCACCAGCCCAGCTCTGATAGCAATATTCCATTTTTGGTCTAATCTGACTCTTGTGAAGACAGCATAGCAGCTGGGTTTAGGCATTTTCTGGTGCGATACAAAGAACTGACCATTCTTACAGAAAAGATGGCCAAGAGGAGCAAAGCAGGTATTAAGAACCAGAATATAACAGTAAGAAAATATTTATCTTAAACACAATAATATCTCATTCAATAAACAGATTAATCCACATCAACATCAGAATATTGGGCAAAAATTCCCTGAAAACCTCAAAGGATGTCATATTGCAGCATAACTTCAGTCTCATACATTGGAATGCCTGCAGCTTTTCCAATTTTTTTTTCAATAGCTTTTGTAGAGTTACCATTTTGTGAGATGTTACTTCCTAGATAGGTGAACTCAACAGATTCCAGAGCCAGGCCATCTAACAAGACTGGTTGTATCTGAGATTCCTCAATAACCACCAATTTGGTCTTCTTTTTGCAGCAGACATAGATATAAATAAAACCCTACTACTGAGAAGAGACATTTCACTATTCTGCTGTACTATTTACAATATTGCTAGCACCTCCGATCTGTGGTTGACTGGGGCAAGAAATGGCTGGTAAACTTTAATGCCTCAAAAATAAAACTGCTCTCTTTTATCCACCACAGAGAACCATTCTTGCCTTCCATTAGAATGTCTGGTGCTCAGCTCCACGAGAGTGCCTCTCTGCACCTGCTTGGTGTCACTCTGTCCACTGACCAGAGATGGAACAAATACATTGAATTAAATAGCTTCATTTACCACAAGGAAAGTTGGTTCTCCGTGTTGCGGCAGAAAGTTTTTTTTCACTTGAATCTATCCTTCAAATCTATAAATCAACCATTCACCCTTGCATGGAATACTGCTGCCATATATGGTCTGGAGGCCCCACTGTTCATATCAAGGTTCTCAACAAAATCCAGAGATGGATATGTAATGTGACTAGTCCTGATCTGGCATCTCATCTACAGTCACTTTCTCACAGACATGCTGTCACTTCCCTGTGTCTTTTCTACAAATACTTTCATGGTAACTGCTCCGACAAGCTACTTTCACTGGTCCCCAAACTGCATGAACTTAAGCGTGCTACTCGGTTGGCATTTCAGTCCCACCCTTTCGCTGTCGAAACGGTTAAATGTAGCCGTCTCTTCTACTCCAATAGCTTCATGTTTCACACTTCCCGTCTGTGGAACTCCCTTCCTATTCAAATGCAATGTCAATCGACATCTTCAGATGCCTTGATCTAATTCCTTGTCCTTCTCTTCACCCTTTCCTCTATCACGCCTCTTTACTCTTACTATCACTTCTCTGTAACCCCTTGCATGCTAGTGGCACTCCCGCCTTTCTTGGGGTGAAAAAAAAAAAAAAAAAAAAAATTCTGTGAGAAGAACTGGTTTTCATTGAACTGACAACTATAAATAAAAATGTTGTTTATATTAAATACAGCAATTGTGTGTGTGTGTGTGTGTGATAGAAAAACAGAGAGTGAGAGAAAGAGAGAGATGAAGCTAGAAATCCCAATCTGCCCTACCCCTTACTGAAAGCAACAAGAGATGGATACATGTAACGTTTTTATGCAAAAAAATGAACAGCAGCCTCAGGTGGAATTTAAAATTGACAGAGCAAATCCTACTTTTCATGCCAATAGATTTTCTCCTTGTGCCACACTTATCCTTTAATTCTTAGGCCATAAAACAAGTGTTCAATGCCAACAAGACTTAATGTTACCACTGAGGTGCAAAGTCTTCAGAATAATCATTCATTGAAGAAACAATTACCAACATAGAATTGGTAAAATCATTTTAGATGAGAAAGAAAGGAAATACATGCATGCAGGAAAACAGCTAAATTCTTTTAGCTTAGCTGATCTTGTTGTTTTTTTGTTGTTTTTTTTTGGTTGCTTACAAGATTCAAAATGGATCTAATAATATCAGACTTACTTTGTTCTTTGTCCATGGTCCTGGTATTTTAGAATTCTCTCGGTTAACAGCACTTTGAACTGGAAGTCTTTGGTATTCATTAGCACCACTGTCAGGAAAAATGGCGCCACCTGTAGGCTGATTCTCATCACTATAAATTTGTAATTTGGAACTTTTCTGTGGTTTTTGAACTTTGCCTGACAGGGGAACTCTAACATCAGCTACAAAAAATTAAAACGAGGAATTAAATAAAAAGTTAAAAAATAGTAGGTATTTTTATTCGGTAAACAATTTCCTGCAAAATGAATCCTAGATTAAATAACAAAAGTAATAGTTTCTACTAGTTCACCTATGAATTAGTAGATTAGGCGGTTGTGACTGGAAATCTTCCAAATAATACCTCTATAACTGCAGTAAAAAAATTTTTTTTTTTAAAAGTGTCATACTTTGCAGCTGTTAGTGACTACACATATACAATTATATTTTCTAACTCTCCAATTAAGCTTATTTGCAATCACACCTATAATGAACGAAGTCCAAAATACTAATTCGGATTAGGTGTTAGTAATTTCAAAACACCAGGTTTGTTTCTGTTTTTTTTTTTTTTGGTTATTCTTCTGGAGGAAAAGATTTTGTTAGCAATCCCAAAACTTGTTGGATCTCCTGTGAAAGCATTTCCAACATTTTGTTAGATAGGACAATTTGGCAACTATCAAAAAATCCCATATTAGCAAATTTTAGTATTGCAGATGATGATAAAAAAAAAAGAGAGAGAGAGAGAACACACACACAAGGGAAAATGAATTTATAAATCTAATTCACTGCATTTCAACAAAAAATTTGATTTAAATGTAAGGCCTGAACTAGCTGGAGGTGAAAATTGTCGTAGAATTCTCTCCCTTTGCAAGCTGTGGGATGCAAGCTGTTGTCTCGAGAGGGTTGCTAGGAATAAACATTTGTCAACTATAATTTCAGAGATTTAGAAAAAAAAAAAAAAAAAAAATGCAGTGGTAGGAGAAACAATTCTGGAAAGAACTTAGAGGGGTAAAGGTTTTTTTAACTGGCAATTTTAGGACCAGAAACAATTGGGAAAACACTCCAGTGTATACTTAAATAGATGAAAAAAAAAAAAAATATATATACTTATGAAGCAAAGTTTGTTTGATCTCTAATACAGTGAAAATTTTTGAAATATAAAATAATATGCAATCAAAAGTAAATGAAAAATTTTTTTAACATGAACAAATTAATCCGCTTCAAAAACAGCCTGTTTAACCCTTTAGCATTCAACATACCACATAAATATCAGCTACCAGTTTGCATGACTTCCTGCATTATTTACAAGCATGTTATCATATATTATGACAGAGTATATGCAGGTTATGACAGGGTGAACATTGAGAACCAATATTTATGGGACTCCTTTGGACAGGTTGAATGCTAAAGGGTTAATCAATGTTAATCCAATAAAATTCAAAGTTAGTTCAATATATAATGTAACAAATAACACTAAGAAGTTGTTAAACAAAATTGAGTTTATATTGAAATTTTAAAATATTCTTTATCTAATGAATAAATGCAGAAAGTTGAAGTAGACTTTCCAAATACATATTTGACATTGAAATCTTTTTTTTAATTTTAAACAAATTTTGAAAACATTTTATGTAACAGATTGTTAATTTTTTCTTTTTTTTACTAATTTAAACTTTGTTGGAAACTGATTAAACCATGTCACTGAATATTTTTCATCACTTTGCAACAAACCTGTGATAATTCCTACAAAGCAGCTGACCAAATTAGTATAAAATCTGGAGAAAAAAAAAAAAAAAAAAGGGCCATTTTCCTGCCAATTCCAGTCAGATTTTTGAAATTCAGAAAAATTGGTCTGGTACTTGTACTCACTTTTAACTAGTCCCATTTGACCAGGTCGAATGGATGGGACTTCTTTTTTTTTCCCTTTGGTCTCTAAACCAGTAAATGCCACTCTATTTTCTAAATCGCCAGAAGCAACCCGAAGAGGATTGTCATCTGCTATCGTTGACTGCTTCATCATACTTAACACAGTACGATTTTGGAATTCTCTGCATAAATTAAAAGAATGTCATTAGTTAATTAGTTTAATAGCTTACATTTTCTAATAAAAGAAGAAAAATTCATATAATCTCATTTTAACATTACCAGATTACAGAAATTGACAACTAAAGGTGGCACATGGCTAAATATTGTAATGGAAATAATAAAGATACAAAAACTGGTCTAAATCAATGTACAAATGAATTTGTATTCCAACAGTCATAGCTAACACTTCTAAGTATTGAATTTAAAACTTAGATTAAAAGGAAAAGGTGTAATTAAATTTAATAAATAAAAGGGAAAGGTAATTAAAAACTGATTGGGAATAGAGTGGCAATTAAAAAATTTTCCCAAGACACAAATTTATCTAAACATCCAAATAACAAAAATAATTATTACAAGTTATTATCCACATCTTCATTTTCCAAACATGAAAAAACAAAGAGTTTTTGGCAAAGTTTAATCTTAATGCCTGGAGAAGAAAAAAAAAAAAAAAAATTTTTAACAAGTTGCCATCACCCATTGATTTTTGAGGAAATTTTTTTTTAATTCTTTTCATAATAGTGAAACATTTTAAAAACTGAGAAATCATCAAACTCAAAAATCTTCATATCCATGCATTTGATAAAAACAATTTTTATATCAACATATTTTTCAACTTGTCTTATTTTTAAAAGTAGATTGACAGTAAAAAAAAAAAAAAAAAAAAAAAAAAAAAAACCTTACATCCCCATTACCAGACAAACCATATTGCAAACTAAAGTGATACATGATATGTTACATAAAAAAAATAAAAAAGGTAGGAATAGGTTACATGTTAATTTGTGAGATGACCAATAAGTCTTTCAGTTTAGGAGAAGACCAATCAAATTATTACAATGAACTAAAGAACTGTAGGTGCCTAAATTAAGTGACCAGTAGAAACTTGAAAATTTCAATGATCTCCACTGTCATCATCTGAAACATTAAAAAGAGAACTTACATTGCCTGTTAAGGTTTCAGATGCCATAAAATGTCAACCCCTAGTATTTGTGTTATAAACTAAAAAATGCTTAGCACTATTTCCAAACCAACATAGACATCTATTAACATACAATGTGACTTGTTTTGTGATGTATTATTTTATAGTGTGTTGAGGTCTCATTCAACAGTGTGTACTACAGAGCATCTGACAGAAACCAAAATAGTGGCGTCCATGTGAAATCTCCATCAGCATTATTTATTTCCAGTAAATGGCAATTTCCTATCCCACCTTGAAACGAGTCAGCACAGCCAGGCAACAATGCAGTAGTGAGTGTTAATAAAGCAAATATCAGAAGCATCAAACTGATTGTTAATAGCATCAGAAATTGACTACTTTTGGTGATTTTACATTCCTCAATATGAGATGTCCAAAGCAGGCTTAAGTTTGATTTGGGCCTTTATAGCAAGACAGAAATTCACAGAAGTTTCTTCAGATTTGTCCCCCTTCAGGAAAGGGCCACTGCTCCTTTTAGCCAGGGCTAGATTATCCTTTAGGATAGTATAGGCTGCAGCCTAGGGCCTCTCAAGCTTTTATAAAGAAATGATTTTCTAGATGTTATAACATCTAAACAGTTTCATAAACTGAAATGATATCAATGAAAATATTAATATTTGTTTTAGTGTTACAATGCAGGTAATAAAAAAAAGAAAAAAATTCACAATTCTTTTTATAGGGTTGTGTCGAAATATGTGCTAATTTAGTTTACAAATAGTATTTATTCTTAAAGAATATTTTTAATGAAAAACAAAAGTTAGCTATATGTTTATGCAGAGAATTAGCACCGCGCTTGCCTCGGGCGGCGCAGAGAATTAGCAACGTGCTTGCCTCAAGCTACATAAAGCAAATAATACAGTACAACCAATCTCATTATACAGAGAGAAGGTTGCCAATTCAATCCCAACAAATTACTTCGTGACTTATTTTATCTGCCCACTTTTTTTTCCTGTTGTATCTCATCAATCGGCTATGGCGATCTTGAAAATGACCTGCACCAGATGAACTAAAAACAATTGGAATTAAAAAAAAAAAAAAATCTTATTTTGTTAGCAAAGCATTTAAAAACTTACTGATGTCTCTTTTGAAGCACATCGAATGGTTCTGCTTTGCGTCGGAGTCCTTCTGCAAAAATAGCATCAGCTTTTTTGGTGTTCCCCAACAACTCAAGATAGTTGGCCCAAGCTTCATAAAGAGCAGCACACTGACAGCCAATCCCTTTATCTCTCATGTGTTCATACATTAGTTCTGGTGTATCATACAGAATGGCCTAGAGAGAAAAAATAAAAGGAGGAATAAAACCCGAACCAAAAGACAAGCTCATCAATAATGGGTGAAAGTGACAGTTATATTCACATTAGAAAAATTCATCAGTTGAGAGATTAGATAAAAGCAAGAGAACCAGTTACGTCAAATGCAGTGGGAGTATGCATGTGAGAAAAAGTACATTTTCTTTATCAAGTCTCTGAAATGCACATACTATTCAGGAAAAAAAAAACAACAGGGTGCATACTGAAACACGTTTCCAGTAAAACTATATATATATATATAAAATTTTACAGCAAAAAAAAAAAAAAAAAAAAAACCTCCTCATAGGGCTAGTCAATTTCAAACCATTCTTCATAGAGCTTTTGTCAGCCTCCAAGTGCACATCTCAGAGTATCGTTCTAAATTTATTTTCAAATATGTCTTCCTCTAGTAGGCACCTTGTTAATGAGAGTGGACACCTAGCAGAGACTGGAGAGGGGCAGAGATTGAGAGAGAGAGGGACCGGAGAGGAGGGAGACAAAAACACGGGGAGGAGAGAGGGAATAAGAGACAAGGCAGAGAGAGAGACAAACATATTATTTCAACAAGCAATATATAAGACAGATACTTTGAATATTTCAAGAAACGGTTTTAGTTTTTCAAATACTCACAAATTTTATCCAAATATCCACATAGCGTGCATCATTCTTATATTTCTCTTCTTCACAAAATGCTTTCATGCAACTTGTCAATATTGATGACAAATCCTTTTTGCCCCCCTTTGGGTAGTTCTCTTCAATCCAGGAAATGTATCTAATATATATTAAAAAAACAATAATTAAAATTAGTTATTTTAAAATTTATACAGTAGACAAATATTAAAAGAAAATAAAAATCAGTATCCAGATGCCTCCTCAGAATTACATAATGTATAAAGTAATGGCTGTGCAAATAAGTGGTTAACAAAGGACAAATTGACCAAAAGCAGAAGAGCTGGAGTCATACCTTTCCTGAGAGTATTTGCACATAAGTGAATGTAACTAACCCAACTAGAATTGAAACTCAGCTCTCAGATTAATAATCCCAAGCCATTATCAAACCCATAAATCCAAGCTTACAGCACCTGGTATTCCCAAGTGGTCACCTATCTTGGTACTGACCAGTCTCAACATTGTTTAGCTTCAGTTTTATGGGACCTGGCATTTCAATGTGATGGGGCATGTCCTAAATTAGGCTGCAGTTGATCTTTGATTTAATAAAACAAAGATTTGGAGGTTTCTAAGAAACAATTTTCTAAAGTTGTACAGCTGGAAAATAAAATCATCTTATAAATACCATTGAATTTTTACCATTAAATTCTTAATATGACATTTTTCAGGCCCTTATCACATTTATAAAAATGGCCTCTCATAAAATTTGATTTTCTTCTTGATTTCTATGTTGCATGTAAGTGCTTATATGACAAGTACCTTAAAAGTTTATATATATATATATATATATATATATATATATATATATATGGGCACCTTGATGTGGTGTAATGGTTAGAAAGCTTGTCTTGCTAGATCAATTATGACTGAGTAGTGAGTTTGATCCTCACTGGGTGCCCCATACTTTTGGCCTTGTGCCACATCTAAGCTGAGCTTAGAAAATCACTATATATAGATTATATACACACACGTGTATATATACACACACACACACACACACACACACACACACAAGCACATTTCACTGTATCACAGCTCATTAGTGTGACTAGACAACCGAATGCTTCAAGCCAGGATTGAAACCTGATTAATTTGGTATCGGTTGGAGTTTCTACCATTGGTGCTTTGAGAGAGAAAAAGACGAATTCTACACATACATACACACACACAGGCTTCATAACTAGTTTTTTTGCATTTAGTGTTAAAATAAAGTATAAAAACCAAGAACACAGTAGACATACTAACCTATACCAAACATTCAAAGGGTCATCACCAGAATATGCCCGGAGTTCCTCTTCAAATTTACTAGGAAAAAAATAAAGAAACAAATAAATAAAATAAATGAAAGGAAGCAATGAATCACGAATAAACACTAAATATTTTATTAAAGTAAAGTGGGTTTCATGTCTTTAAGTAGTGTTAGCAAACTAAATTTTTGGTTATTTCATATATTGTTACGAATAATCAAGAGTGGTCTCCCCTTGTTTTATTACTCTCTTCTTTGAGATAGCTATTTCTGTTTCTTTCTTTTCATGTGCCATTTCCTTTCAGGATGTAGGCGATCATAGCTCTCCACCTCTCTCTATCCCTTGCAGCTCTCAACATGTTCCTTCCCTCTGCCACCTCCCCCAAACCACATACCATCATTCTCTTGCTCAAGCTCATCAGGTATGTCATACGCAGCTTTCCCGTGTCTCTTTTCCCCGCTATTCGACCCATGAGTATCAGATTCTCCAGGCCCTCCTTCCTCATTATGTGTCCCAGAAACTTCAGCTGCCTCTTCTTGATGTTAAGCCTTCTCCTTCTTTGTAACCTCTCAAAGACCTCATCGTTGCTCACACACTCGGTCCATGATATCCTTAGCATCCTTCTGTAGAACCACATCTGTTACATCGAGTCTCTTCTTCATCTTTAAGGAAATCGGCCAACATTTGCTGTCATAAAGGAGGACAGATGTCATGTAACAGCTCAGTATTCTTTGTTACCAAAGAAATCTCGCAATGCTCTGTTCAGCTTTTGGAATATGTCCTTGGCCATCCCAATACATCTACGGATCTCAGTGTCACACTTACCATTCTGTCAAGACACTTTCCAGATATTTAAACTTCCATGTCTGCTTCATTCTAGTGTTGCCGACTTGTAACTCACATTTTGGGCTCTTCCTCTTACTGATGACCATGCATTCCATCTTCTTATAGTTTATGTTTAGTCCCTTCTTCTCACTCTCCGTTGCTATCTTCTGTAGGAGATTTTGTAATTTCTTTTCTGTGCCTGTTATCAGTACTGTGTCATCTGCACATCTTATGTTGTTATGGTTGTTGCTGCCAATGCTAAATCCCAGTAGGGTTTCCAATTCTCTCAGAATTGCCTCGCTATATAGGTTGAACAGGTTAGGTGAGGAGAAGCATCCTTGCCTTACACCCCTTTCTATTTTCGTATATTCACTGAACTCGTTTCCTATACGTATGCATGCTGTTTGCTGCCAGTATAGTTTCTTGATTATTCTGATATCTTTCCCGAATATATTAAGGTTGCTGAGTAGCTCCATCAGATCCTTGTGGCATACTTTGTTGAAGGCCTTTGCGTAGTCTATGAAACATAGGTACATGTCCTTCTGCATCTGTATCACTCTTTCTGATAACGTTCTGAGCATGAATATCATGTTTCTTGTTCTTGTGTCTTTAATGAACCCACACTGTTCTTGTCCTAACCTCTGGCCTAATTCTGCTGCGTGCTCTATCCAACAGAATACAGATGATGAGTTTCGTCACGTGGCTCATTAGGCTCATTGTTCAGTGGAGTTTGCATTCATTTGTGCCTGTTTTCTTAGGCATATCCATGAAGATAGATCTACTTAGGTCTTCTGGTACATCCTCACTGTTGTAGATTTCATTTGTTATTTCGGTGATCTTGTCTATGTCAAAGTCATCTAAGGCTGTCAGCATTTCCATTACAATTCTGTCTGGCTCGATTGCCTTATTTCCGTTCAATTTGGCCAGTGCAGCTTTCACTTCGGTTTTCAGAATTCCAGGTCTGTCGGTAGTTCCGTGTACTGTTGGTTGTTCCCTTTCATTGTGAAATATACCCGCTCCAGTGTTGAAGAATTTTTTCCTTCTCTAATATGAGCATTCCATCCTTTGATTTTAGGGAGCCTGTTGATGAGCATGTTCTTCTGTCCTGTTAGTTACCTTATATGTTTGTGCATGTCTCTTTTGTTGGTAATACTCAATCTTTCTATTTCTGCACATTTTTTGTTTAGCCATTCTTCTTTAGCTTGCCTACATTTGGTCCTTATTTCATTGTGTAATTTTCTGTATTCCATTCCATATCTTGGCAGAGTTTTCTGTCTCCTTTTCATCATGTTGAGAATCTGATCAGTCATCCAATCATTTTTCCTTCTTCATCCTGTCTCCTTTGCAATGATATCCTTTGCTGATGTCACTAAAGCATCTCTTAGTGTGTCCCATTTTGAGTTTCCATTGTGTGCCTTGTATCTTCTCTTCACATTGTCCATATATTTTTCTATTAGGTTAGGATCACTCAGAAATTTGCTGTATTGCAGTTTGGGTGCTGCATTAGGCCTTTTCAATTCCTGCAGTTTACATATGAAAGGCCAATGATCACTTCCACAGTCAGCACTTGGGTAGGTTTTGCAGTGAAACATTGCATTCCTGAATCTTTTGTTGATGGTTATATAATCAATTTGGTTTTTAGTTTCTCCTCCTGGACTCCTCCATGTCTATTGTTGTGCTGGATGTTCTTGGAACCATGTGTTGGTTATTACCTGGTCACTGATTGTGCATCATTGGATCCATTTTTCTCCGCATTCGTTGTGGGTTCCTAGTCTGAATCTTCCCGTTATATCCCCTGCCCTTTCCCTACCTAGTTTGGCATTTAGGTCTCCCATAATAATGATGATTTCCTGTGATTTGCATATAGCCTTGGCACTGTCCAGAATGGAGTAGAAAGATTTGATGTCCTCCTCCTTGCTTTGTGCTGTCGGTGCATACACTACTATAATAGCCACATTGAACAACTTCACTTTCAGCTTCACCACCAGAAATTTTTTTTTTGAAAATTTGGTGGTATCCTAGAATGCATTTCTGAAATGCACTATATAGTATTAGCCCTACTCCTTTATCATTCTTCTAGCCACCTACATAAATTATCCTGTATTTGTCACTGACAAATATCACTGTTGCTTGGCCATCCAGTTTCACATACACTTAGAATGTTGATGTTAAGTTTGTTCATCTCTTGTTTAACATTATCAAATGGCTGCAGTTGTTTAATTGTTTACTGGGACTATAAAAGGACACTATATGTGAACCTTGTATTCTCGGTTAAATAAAGTTTTCTTAAAGCCTATATCTGCGTACTTTTGTCATTACATATATGTAAATAACAAAAATTCTATAATAATATGAATATGAATATTGAAAAGTAGCATATCACTAGACAAAATAGTTTCTATGGCATAAATGCCCCCATATGGCTATTTCTTTGTTCTTCAATTTTAGATAGTTGTTTTGACATAAACCATAATTTAACATTCCCTCCCTACATATATTCAAACATGGTATTTATTTTCCTCCATGTGAATCCCCAACACCTACATTTTTAATTTTTGTTAGTTATCAGTCAGTTATGTGCCATGTGTGATATGTTTATGCGATCATGTACCTTTTGATACATGATTGAAGCGGCAGATTTTTCCGCGTGGTAGGTTGCCATTTCTTTCTGCAGTAGACCAGTTGCCATCCAAGGCTATAGAACCCAGTCTGTCCTGCTATTTACCCATAACTGGGGGGAGAAGAAGATTCATACTTTTCCCAAGGGTATTAGCATGTAAGCGAAATGTAATGGATTTGACTGGAATTCAAACTCAGCTATCTGATTCCTTAATCCGAGCCTTTTTAGCCATTATTCCACCATGCCTCCTTTATTTGTTATACTGAGAGTTTTTCTATCAATATTAAAAGTTTAAGATTGTATTATTAGATTCATGAACTGCATAACATTCCTTGTGCATTGAAAAGTTGCAAAAGATTACACCAAATATTTGGAGATCAAATATTGAATACTGGCCAAGAATATCTTAGGGATGTGATAGACAAAAACTAGATAAATCATCCATACCTTTGCTTTCAATTTTGTATGAGGCAAAAGAAAAACACACGAACACCTTGACAATTGGCAGAAAACAAACACTTGTGAAATAGCAACCAGGGAAAATTTCCATAATTTGACCAGTGAAATTTCTTACTGTCACATACAAAATAAAAACATGATTTCGTTTGGTAAATAAATTAAATATAAAATTTTAAGGTTATCAATGGTAATGCAAATTTTGGAATACCATGTAGTCACCACAACCAGAATTAAAATGTGTGTGCTCAATTTTTTTTTTTTCCCACCCTTTTTTTTATTGAAATTAGGATTTAAAATATTTTTTAATTCGTAATTAAATTACTAGAGTTCTTTGTCGATCGTAATATATAACTTAAAATGTAAAAAAATAAAAAATAATTCGTGATCTGAAGCTGATTAAGTATTCCAGAATTTAAAGTTGAAAAAAAAAAAAAATCACTATTGTTTTTAGCTTTCGTAGATGAATCAATTTAGAAATGAATTGAATTGACAATATAAACTTTTCTTTAACCCACCATAACATTCACAAAATTTAATAAAATCTTTAACATTCCTGATCTAAAGAGTGAATGTTTATTGTTTTTATTTTGTTTGTTTGTTTTGTTAGCAATTTGGAGGAAAAAAATAAATGATATTTCTGATCGAAGTGCCTATTATTGTACAACTACGCGAAGACAAAAACATATCGAATATTTATTTCCGAAAAGTAAAACAATAAAGATTGCAACTCAGAATTTATGGAAAAAAATATGCAATTTCCCAGGATTGGGTCTTCTCTCTTCGTAAATTTACTAATATTTTGTAATTATAGAAAAAAAACTTTGACATTACTTCCAACATTTCCCAGAAATGTCATAAGCCCACACAACAGACATATTTTTTTTTCCTCTCTCCAAATTAGAAGGTTCCGTCGTCGTTTTAGCCGTTTATGACACTGGTACATTTTTTTTTTTTTTTTTTTTTTTAAAGCGTCAGTTTTTTTTAGGATCAACAATAATATATGGAAGGATAACTTCGTGTAGATGTTAATTTACTAAAAAAGAGTGATAGATTAAAAAGCAGCCAAGTGATAATGTTAAAAAGTGATAACCGTTAAAAAAAAAAATAATAAATAAACTATCAGAGTTAAATGATTTAAAAATATTTACTTTTAGTTACTTACACACACACACATATATATATATATATATTTAAAAAATTTTAATGTAAGAAAAATTAATTTCAGAGTAATTTTTTTATTTTATAATTTTTATTCTGGTAGAATAGTTCTTTACACAAACAACGGATGAGTGACTTTTTAAGTTTTTATAATTACTAAAAGTAAAACACTTGGTGGAATTTTAAAAGATTTAAGAACAAAATACATTTTTACCCATTTTTTACAGTTTTTTTATTTTAATAATAATTAATTTTTACAACTTCTAGTTGTTTATTTTCTTTATCATAGACGAGTATTATTAGTAATCGAGTCAAAACTGATTCAATCAATCACATCTCTATTCGAGAGGAAAAAACAAAAAAAAAACTTACTGTTTCATGGCCCGGAGTTGAATTTGGTGATCTCCTTGGGGTTGTAAAGCAGATACAAGCTGTGATACAGATCTGCCATTTTTCTTTGGCAGGACATTTTCTTTACTAAGTTCCCATTCCATGGTCCCAACATCATCTGCGTGAGACATTTTTTTTGTGTGTGTGTGCGTGAGTTGATAAAACTTAATTCAAACTTAGACCAGATCTCTCTGATTGGTCAATCTTGATTTGAAAGTCACTGAACTCTTCCGTTTATTTGGTACTTGCTATGAAAGAATAAATTATCTTTGAATTCGGCACTAAACAGAATTGTTTAATACGAAATTTTAAAGGTAAATTTTTTGTTGTTAATTTATAAAATTAAATAAGAGTTATAATTATTTCATTCGGATATGCGGCTGAGGAAAAAAAAGTACATGTGGGGAAAGTGCGCATGCGTTGTCCAATTATAAGTAACTGATTGCTCTCTTTGAATTACTTATACTGTATGGGTTTCTTTTTAGCTTTTCCAACGAATGTAGGATTTTTTTTTTTTAATACTGAAATCTGTAAAGCGTAGGTCTTTGCAAGCGACTCATGAAAAAAGTGGTAAATGGCTTGCCTAACTTTTTATCAATTGATAAGCATTCGGTATTTTTTTTTTTTTTTATGAGCCAAAATTTCTTAGTTTCACAAGAAGTCTAAGGAAGTTTTCGTTTCTTCACCACGAACTTGAGAGCCTCGTCACATAGAAAATGCATTTTTTTTTTTTTTAGAAAATCAACATTTTCTCTAAACATCAATCTAAAAACAAATATATAAACTTATGATGGAGAATAATACTTGGAAGATCCCAAGAAGTCCATACAAAAAATTACTATTTTTTTTCTCTAAAAACCACCGCAACACGAATAATTTAAAAAATTTACTGAACTCGAAAAGATAAATTATTAATAAATTATATCGAAATTACACTAAATAAAATACAAACTTTATTAATTTTTTTTTTTTTTTTTTTTTTTTTTTTTTGAAGTAAATGAAATCCGAACTTAAAAAAAAAAGTTCTACAAAAATTTACACTAGTTCACTAAAAACCGAATTTTAAGTTTTTTTGTGTCTAAAACAAAACTTTTACTGGCTATTAAAAAAATTAGTTAAAAATAAACGGAACCCCTTCTTTATGGGAGTCTTATAGTTTTCTTTAATACAAAAAGCATTGGTTCAATCGGGACTTATTTTTCTATTACATTTTTTTGTGATTATTTTTTTTTCTTCTCTATCGTAAATGGAAAAAAACAATTCACTTCATCTTCTGGTTTAGAGAAAAATTAGTGAAATAAGTAATCATTTTAAAAAAATTTAAATGAAAATATTTTTATTATTTGAATATGAGTTAAATAAATTTAATTTCACTTATTTTTTTATAAATTAATGAATTTTTCATATTTTTATAACTTTTTAACCAGAGACGAAATTATAGCCTAACTTAGCGTATTTTTTTCTCTTACAAACGTTTTTCTTTAAGCTTTTGTAACATTACTACTATTGTAGAAGTAAGTAATAAAAAATATTTTGCCAGTTACAATAGGTAAAAAAAAAAGTCTAGAATCGTAGCCATAATTCGCATTCGTAAAATGGCGAGTTAAAATTTTTGTTTTTAATTTCAAAAACATTTTATTATTTTTCTCGAAATATATCAATTCGCTATGTTCCCATTCGTGCAGATGCTTTTGGTCCCTATTTCTCTGATAACGCTTTCTTTATATTTTTAAAAAAAAAAAAAAAAAAAGCTTTTCTGAAAGATTTTTCCTACAGGTGTGTGTGTGTTTTTTTTTTTTTTTTTTTTAGAACATCTCCAATCAGAACAACTTCGTTCTGCAATTCTATCAAAAATGTTCTTTCATTTTTTGTGTATGGCCCGAAGGTAAATTTGCTTTTAAGCCCCGCAAAGAAAATAACTTTCCCAAATCGTCGTATTTCCGTGTGTAAATGCTGAACTTGAAAATAACGCCCAAATTTTGATAAAACCTACCGTTTACAATACACCCCGTTTAAATTTACCGGACCGAATTCTAGACTTTGATTAAAATAAATATAAATAATCCATCAGAACAACAATTATTCTCGGCGAAAACGATTTTTGACAGCATACCAAAAAAAAAAAGTTTAGTAGATGCACGCACTTTTCAAACTGATAATGGCATACTAACTTGCTATTTCATTTGTAATGTGTATTTTCATAATTTAATTATATAATTCATTTAAAGTCGTTTCATTATTATAATTTTTACAAAAGTTTGACGTCAACAAAATATTTTTCATTTTTGCAAATCATTACAAAGCGAACAACAGAGTAAGTTTGGTGCAGTCAGTGCGTGAGCGTATTTGTGATGTACAGAAAATATTCCGCGAATAATTTCTAATGATTTTATATTCATTCATTCATTTATTTATTTATTTATTTATCACATAAATTGTTGATCTGACAATAAATTCAGTATTTATCCACATGTAACAAGTAACTGTATTTTTTACGAAACTTGTATATTTTAAAAAATATTTACTATTTTTAGAATATTAGTTTCATTTTCCTGTCAGGCAGCGCAAGGAAATCGTCATCATGTCAGAGAAGTACGGTTGTTTGTTTATTTTTTTAGTTAATTATAATTTTTGTAAAGATTTGATTTTTAAATTTATCTAAAAGAAAATCAAAGGGTACTCAGGAGTTAAGAAATTCAAAAACTTTAGTTACAGACTAACATTGAAACATTTTTATTTTAGGCTAGAAATGGGAAGGGCTTTTCCTTTCAGTCTTTTTAAATAAATTTAAAATTTTGATATTTTCCTTTAAAAAAATGAATTGGTAGTACTTGTAATAGTTATTTAACAATAGCACGATGTCAAACAATAGTCCCTTAATTTAAGGAACGTGATCTTTTTTCTTTTTTTTTTTTTTTTTTTAAATGAGGAAAACGAACCATATTTTTTACCAAAAAGGAAACACTAGTAGTACTAACTAAAAAGTAGCTGTCAAAACAAAATTAACACAAAACTTGACAAAAGTGAATTCCTTTTAGTTTGTCTTTTTCCCCCCCCTGGCTGATGCAATTATTTGGGGATTGTAAATTTTAAACTGCTGAACTCCCTCACTCAACTAAGTTTTTAGGCGTAAAAAGTAAAAACATAACTTCACTGTTTTTTTTGTTTTGTTTTTTTTTTTTAACATTTAACGTCATTTGAGCTATTCCTGACGTTTTTTTTATTATTATTTATTAATTAATTATTCAAGTCGTATACTTCCAGGACCGTGTGCTCAGTAGAGAAATGTTTTTGTTTTATTTTTTAATTGCAAGATACCTGAATCATTTGTTTTTTTTTTTTTTTTTTTTTGTTTTTTTTTTTTTTTTTTTTTTTACTCTGCTCCCCAGGTAAGGTTTAAAAGATAAAAAAAAGATTTTTTAAAGATGAAAAAGCTTTCTTGAAGATTTCGTAGCTAAAGGATTTTAAAATTACTATTTCCAACCAGCAAAATACTTTGCGGTATTTCAAACAGAAATTACATTGATCGGATATAAAATCGATCAAACAAAAGTAAAAACTCTCATTTTTAACACATAAACAAATGATAATTCTCGATTTTACAAAAATATTTCTGAAAGTGAAATGCTATTTTGAGGAAAATTAGCAGATTTCAAATACTTATTGCTTATTGCATATTGTTGTTGTATAAACATTTCTTAACAGAACTATGGAGTTTTGTTTTTCTGGCGTGTTTACGTTTTAAAATAAAGTAAATACGATTTAAATTTTAATTCGATTTATTGTCAGTCGATGTCAAAATCGCCGTTTTACTTTTTTGATCGATTTTTTTACTTTGTGTCCTCCTCCACAATTTCGCTAAAAAAAAAAAAGAACATATGATGAAAAAGACCCAAAACTTGACGAAAACAAAATTTTATCATCATGTTTGTTATTAATTAAGACAAGAGGAAAGAACAAAGTATTTTTTTTTTTTTTTTTTAAATTCCGTCTTTTTAGAACATTAACAATAACTGTTTTGACTTTTTTGTAGGTACCTCCAATAATTCGCTAAAAAATCAGTAATTCAAAAGGCCTCATACTTAATAAAAACAAAGTTTTATCGTTAAAATAAGAAGAAAGAACACAGTATTTTTTAATTATTTAAAAAAATTTTCCTTTCTAACACGTTCTAAATTTGTGTCAAACAACAGTTGTTTTTTTTTTTTGTCAATTTTTTTGTACTACTTCATGGCCATTTTAGCAGTTTCCGGAGGAAAACCCATTAATTTGGAAATTCTTTCAAAAATCAAATAATTGTCTGATTTAAAACTTTTAGGACTTTTTCAAAAACATTGAATGAATTTATTTTTTAAATTTTTATTTTAAGAAAGTCTTTGTAAAAATATTTTTTCAACATTTGTTCCCCCACTACATAAATTAATTTTATGAAATTTTCTAGAATTTCAAACAGTTCGCAAATTGTTTTAATTACTTAAGCAAGACTCCTTGGAGAAATTAAATCTTTTTTTTTTTTTTTTTTCACAACTACTGCCAACTTTTTAAAAAATCTGCTCCAAATCGTAAAATTAAAACTAATTATCGAATTAGATAGGCTTTTATTTGCTTTTATAAATAATATGCATTTTTAAGGACATTATTATCTGAAGAAAACAATTTTTTCGATGAATAAAGAATTTTTACAAGAATTGTTTGCATTTTATGATTTTTCTTTAAGTTTTTTTTTTTTTTTTCATTTTCTTTAATTTTTAAAAATGGTTTAAAATTCTTCCAAACAGAGTATGGGGTAGATTATTAAGTTTTTAAGTGAAGACTATATTTTTACTAAGTGAAAATTAAAAGCTTAATACAAATAAATCATACTACCAAAACTTTTTACCATAATTTTTAATAACAGATATTTTTGTGCCTCAAAATGTTATATTTTTTTTAGTATGATATCTCGTAAGTGACATGATAGTTAAAAGGTCTCGTGTTTCAAAGCTTGTCTTCTCCTTAAGGAAAGCCCCTTGCTTGACATAAAGGTTTTCGGCTTATGTAATTCTCAGTTATTAGATTAAAAATTAAATTGAGATAATTTTATTATCTCATTTATCAATTTAAACAATTAATAATTAAGATATTTTAATTATTAATATAATGATTTTATTAGTTATTATCTCAGTTATTAAATTAAAAATGTAATAACTTAATGTAATATTAATAATTAATAAAATTATTTATCATTATCTTATTTACTAAATAATGAAATACCATTATAGAAGTAATTCAATAATGTAAGAAATTTTTATAGTATTTTAAATTATTATAAGAAACAAAAAAAAAAAGACCGTTATGTCAATGTTGGGTGCACCGTACTAAACCTGTAACACATTCAGCCATCATGGCGACGTCAAAATAACTAATACACCGTGGTCAAGAAATGTTTGTCTAGAAAATTTTATGCTATAAATAAGTGACGTGTTTTGGAACAGATTAATTTAACTTTAAATTTGCTGATTTGACGAAAGTAACGTTTCAGAAACGTATATCTTATTTTAGCGGGATTTTTAAAAAGCAAAAAATTTGTCTAAATTTCTCTAAAAAAGTTAAAAATGGCCGTTTCGATTGGTTTTTCGGAAGCATCGACTAAAAATCATTCAAATTTTTATTTGAAATACTCCACGGTATTTTTTTATTTTTTTTCTGGAATTAGAAGATTTAATCTTTTAGCTTTAAACTGAAGCTGGGGGAAAGCTTCGAAAAGGATTTTTTTTTTTCCTTTATGAAAAATTTAAACCTTAGGTATACGAATTTTTAGAGGTACCTCATTAAAAAAAACTTTGTTCTGACAATGTTTTGAGAAAAAAATGCTAGAAAAAAAAAACCTAGAAAGGAGATTTTTTTTTTTTTTTTTTTTTTTTTTTTTTGGTAAATTTTCATTTTAACACCCGAGCGCTAATATCCCTTCAAATTTTTTCAAAATAGTCTTATTTCCATGCAAATGTATATGCTGAATTCAAATCAACAATTAGATATTGAAGAAATGTACCTTTTTGGATGTTAACGACCCGAAAAAAATCGGACTTTTTCCTGGTCTTTCGTCAGCCATTACCGGCTTCCGCTTATTGATAAGTAATTCAATGCTGAATTTTGTTGGTGGAAGTATACAATTTGGGCCTATTTACTTCCCTCACAGTAATTCCTTGTAGTTAACTTTCAAATTAGGGTTAGGTGTTTGTTTTTTTTGTTATTCTTTTATTTTATTTTTTTTAAGAAGAAAGTTAACTTTCAAATTAGGGTTAGGTGTTTTTTTTTGTTATTTTATTTTTTTTGTTTTTAATAAGAAGAAAGTTAACTTTCAAATTAGGGTTGGGTGTTTTTTTTGGTTATTCTTTTATTTGTCGATGTTTACATATATTTGAAAGTTAACTTTATTCTTAAATTAAGTACAAAAAAATAAAATCGCACATTAATTGCACATTATTTATTTTCTTTCTAGCATTTTTTGTAATTTTATTTTGTAAATAATCATGCCCTTTTACAAAGTTTGCACATTATTGTTTTATTTTTTAATTTAAAAAAAGCTTTATTTTATTTATTTAATTTGTATCTTTTAATTTAAAAAAAAAGCTTTACTATAAAAAAAAACAGTTGTCATTGCTTTTCTGCACAACTTAAATGCGCAGAAATTTAGATGAGAAAGATCAGTCAAGAGCAGTAAAAAGGCCGTTAATTAAGCTTCCGTGCTTAAAATGTTCCGCAATGAACGTAGTTAAACAAGGCCAGTAATAGCAGACGAATGAACGCGACTGAGTTTGAATTTTTTTTGTCAATAACTCCAAAACAGTAGATTTTATCAAAATTTAATTTTCGAGTTCAGCATGTAAATTTACACGGAAATATAACGATTTTTGAAGTTTTTAATAGATATTTAGCGCAGGGCTTAAAAAGCAAATTACCCGGAAATTATTATGTTGTTTTTGTTTTTTTTTTCGTTTTTTTTAGTCATGGTAAAAATATTTTTTTATATATTTATTACCCCCACTCCCAACTAATTTTATGAAAACTCTAGAAATTCAATGCTGAATCATTTAGTGTTTTACTGAAAAAAATCGATCAATATAATTTCTGTTTGAAATAAACCACAGAGTATTTTGCATAGTGTGATGTCCGCGCGAGTATAAATAGAACCGGCTCAGTTGAGGTGGAACTCTTCAGTGTACAGCAAACCTGGCGACAAGGATGTGACTTAACAAGCTTCGAATTAATGAAACACTACCCACTCAACAACAAAGGAAAAAAAAATACTCAAATTCAACAACACAAGTAAAACTTCAAATCAACAGCAAAGAAAAAATACTCAAATTCAACAACACGAGTAAAACTTCAAATTAACAGCAAAGAAAAAATACTCAAATTCAACAACACGAGTAAAACTTCAAATTAACAGCAAAGAAAAAATACTCAAATTCAACAACAAAAAACTTCAAATTAACAGCAAAGAAAAAATACTCAAATTCAACAACACGAGTAAAACTTCAAATTAACAGCAAAGAAAAAATACTCAAATTCAACAACAACACCAGTAAAACTTTGAATTAACAGCAAAGGAAAAAAGTACTCGAATTCAACAACAAAACGAGTAAAACTTTGAATTAACGAAACATTACCCCCTCAACAGCAAAGGAAAAAAAGTACTCAAGTTCAACAACAACACGAGTAACAAACTTCGAAAATAACAAATTATTGCGAAAGAAATGACTCTCTATGCCAACAATAGAGCCCCTAGACTGGGAAGACTCCAACCAGGAGCAAGCATGGAGAGAATGGAGTGAACATATCGAAGGTGCATTTACAGCGTTTGATATAACAGATGATAAACGACAACTATCACTCTTTCGATTTTACAGGGGAAAGAAACCCTAATATCCTCAAAACCCTAACACCGGAGATACCACCAGGCCAAGTAGAGCCTACATACAAAACAAGAAAAATAGCACTGGATGAATATTTCATCCAGAAAACAAATAAAGTCTTTGAAAGACATAAATTCAGGATGCTTAGTCAAGAAAACTGGAAGTCAACACATGACTATGTCACCCGTTCACGCATACAAGGAACAAAATGCAACTTTGGCGAATACAACCTGGACAAGGCTATAGTGGACCAATTAATAGAAAAATTACGCCGAGCGTATTTGAAAGAAACTGATTTAACAGTAGAGGAAGCACTTCAAAGAGCATTCATATTTGAATCCACTGAAACACAAGCTAAGCAAATAGAAGAGAATCAAAGAGAGCACCCAGATATCCACAAAATTACAACCAATTACAAGCAACAACAACAACGAGATAACAGTGGGTATAGGAAACTATCCATGGACAACAACCCATTAAAAACAGTTACAAAATGCTACGGGTGTAATGGCTCTGACCATATACATCGTCAAACAAAATGCCCAGCATTTGGGAAAAATGTAACTAATGTGGAGTAATAAATCACTTCTAAAAAACATGCTTAAAAAGGAACAGTGGTAAAGGGAAAACGAAGATGTCAGATGGACACAATTACGTCCAACCATTATCGATGAATGTGAATAATGCAGACAGCCAGACATTCGTTTTTCAGGTGAAACCTATTCATTCAGCAGATAGCGAAATTGTTCATATTGATGATGTACCAGTCGGAATATTAATAGATTCTGGAGCAGACATCAACCTTATCGATGACAAAACATTTAAAGAAATCCTTAAAGTACGGCCAAACTTAACATTAAAAGAAACAAATTGTAAACCAAAAGTCTATGGGAATATTCCATTACCACTAAGAGGAGAATTTTTCGCAACACTGACAAATGGTCCTAGAAGAAAAGCCTACAAAGTATTCGTTACAAAGGCATATCAAGGTGGTAACATATTAAGTAAGCGGGCCAGCATCGAATTAGGGTTTATCACCACCCCACAGGTGAAATCGATTACAACAAAAAGTATCCTGAAATCAACAAAAGAAATTCTAGATTGACACCTACCCTTGTTGGAAGGATTAGGAAGAATGAAAAATTTCCAACTCAAAATTAGACTAGACGACAACGTTATACTTGTCTATATTTCTGAGATGAGGTATTATGTACTTTATTTACATTATTCAGACTATTGTCCTCATCTTTGTCGCCATATTTATCACAACGTTTCAGCCATTGTATGCTCCGGCCTTCTTCAGGTGGTTGGAATTTCGAACTGAACCCTTTATTTCACTCACTGGGGTAGACTGTTCTAGTTCCACGTGCCATGTTTGATGGATGTCAGTTATCAGTTATCTCCTGCTAATATCCCTCTGAAAGTTCTCCTATTGAACTCACACTCCTCTGGGTCCCGTCACTGGATCTAACCAACGCCTTTATCCACTGTGCCATGTGTCCTTGAGGACACCTGGGTATGAATTTCAGGGTATTATAAACCTAGTGTCTTCAGCAACCATTTTTACCAGTGCTCATATTGCAATTTTTGCTGTTATCATTGCCTGTTTTTACCAGAGCTCATATTGCAACTTTGTTGTTATCATTGCTTTTCTCTGGCACTCCTTATTACTGGTTCCCATATTGTATTTATTTCTATGCTTGGTCGGCTCAGGAGATTTTTGTGGCCTAGCATATGTGCTGATTCCTTAAGTTTACGAAAAATCGCAGGGGCGACTTTGACCCCAAAAGGAAGTCTGTTAAACTTGTATAATCCCTTATGGGTATTGATGCATAGCAGCTTTGAACACTCCTGATCGACTGGGATTTGTAAATACGCGTCACTGAGGTCGATTTTAGAAAAATATTTCCCTCCACTCAGTTTCGCGAATATTTCTTCAGGGCTCGGAAGGGGATAATGGTGATCCTTTAATGCATTGTTTAAACCTGTTGAGAAATCAGCACAAACCCTAATCTCCTTGCTCTTCTTTTTGATGTACACTGTTGGCGTAGCCCACTCACTGTGATCAATTTTTTCGAGGACACCCATGTTTTCGAGTCTTTCTAATTCACCGTCTATTTGTTCTATAGCGGCGTATGGAACCTTTCTTTTCTTTTTGAACACTGGCTGTTCATTTTCTTTGACTTCAAATTTTGCTACCGCTTTTGTACACCTTCCAAGACCGCCTGTAAATACGTCTGGAAAATTCTCTTTAACTCCCTCTTAAGTTTTTCTGCCTCCATATTCGCATCCTCAACTTTTTGACAAAAGAGATTAAATAGTCTAAATTTTTCGAACAGATCAGTTCGAAAGAGGTTATTGATTTTCGCATGACAAAAATTTTCGCTTTTTTTCGGTCTTATTCTGAAAAGAAATATTCGTCAATAATTCTCCTTCAAAGGTGATTTTTTCACCACTGACGCTTCTCGCCGTTTTATGTGATTTAATCATAGTGGGTCTCCCAAGCTTCTTCCATGTCTGTATATTAATGATGGAAATATCAGACCCACTATCAAGCTGTAGTCTTACTTTCTTTTTAAACATTTTGACCTGTACAAATTTCCGGATATTTCGTTCCTCAGGTTCAATTTTCATTAGTTTAATGGATGCCTTCTTTCTACCAGATTTTTCCCTACAATGTGATGCCTTATGCCCCTTCCGGTAGCAGTTGTCACATTGTTTGAATTTGTAAGGACACTCATTGTACCAATGTTTAACTCCACACCTTCAACACAGTCCAGGTGGATCTTTTCCCTGTTTTTTCCTCTGGTTATTTTTTGAAGTTAAATTTTTCTTCTGATGGACCTTTTTAATGTGCGACACTCCGCTTTCCTCTATGTCATGACTGTCCTGTTTCAACACAACAAACCGTTCACAGTCTTCCGCTAAGCTTTGTAGTTTTAAATTCGGCTCATTTTCGAGTTTATTTAAAACACGACGCCTGATCTCAGCGTCTTTACCTAAAACCAGCCCTTGCACAAATATTAAACATTTAAAATTATCTGATGATAATTCCTCCAGTTTAAAATTGTCGCAATGCTTGTTTACAATACTTGCATAAGTAGTGTAATCATCTTCCTCTCTTCTAGTGACATTCATACACTTATATCTCCTGTGAAAAAGAGAAGTTTTTGTAGAAAACAGTTCTGTTAGTAGAGTAACTGTCTCTTGAAAGTTCAACTCACTAGTCTTTTTTGGAAGGATAAAATTCACGAACTTTGTATGCTCAGCAGTTCCCAATTTTCTTAGCAGAAACCTAACTTTTTCAGCGTCTGTCCATGTACCGCAATCCGATACAAAAATATCCTCATATCTTCTATAGAAATGAGCAAATGTGACATCGTCTTCTGGATTATAATTGAAACTTTCAATAGCATTCCACACAGCCCTCTGGGAGAATGCGTTATGATTCTCGCTTGCATTCGTTAACTGTGTTGCCTCCAGAAGTTTCCTCTGTTCCTCCTGTGTTTACATAAAGATTTGTTTGACACGTTTCTGTTGTTCCAACAACTCTTTTTTAAATTTCTCCTCACTTTCAAGTTGTCGTTGAAGTTGTTGCTTTTGCAACGCGAGACTTTGTTCTGTTTGAAATTTGAACAATTGAAGAAGAGACTCTCTTAATTCTGCGTCCATGGTACGAATTGAATTTACACACCATACAGTTTACACTTGTATTAAACAAATCAGTTTTCCCAAGGCTTGCTTACTAAAATTAGTTTGCTCAACTAATACACAAACAAGAAATATGTATTTCTCGTAAAAAACAAAAAAAATCCGTTGCTTTAAGGAGTGTCGACTAATGGGAAAGTCACAAAAATTTTTTCCAACCTCTTTGTGGTTTTGCACAAATATGACTCGAATTTTTAACAGTCTTTGTTAAGCACCAATGACTTACGCGAATATATATTTTTCACTTGACAAATCATTTAACTTTGAAGAGGAGAAAAAAAAAAATCTTACCATGACAAAAAAACTCTGGTTTCTTGTAAAGAACCAAAAAAAACAGTGAACCTCTTTTTTCGAAACCCTTTGTGTCAGTATTTTCAACTATAATTGACAATATTATTCACGTTCTCATGCTGTAGACTTTTGGTAGCAAATTTTTGGTTGTTTCTAATAATTTTTTTTTTACGTCGCCAAATTACTATTGTAGTAATTAATTTGCTATTAATCTTTGCATATCCACATATCTGTTCGAAATGACGAAGGTGTTTTGCCGTAAAAATCTTGCGAATCCTTGTATTTCAATCACTTTAGGTGATTGTCTGCAGTGATATCGTTTTGATTCCGACGTCGCCAATCTGTTGTGTCATGGCACAATAGTAAAAATAAGAAAATCAAGTCAAAGTTGGTTTAAAGAACAAGTGTATTTAACATCACAGATACAAAGGTAGGAAACAGGTACTACTCAGCTAGGCAGTTGTAGTACCGTCGCTGCTTACATCGAGTAGGTATTACTGGCACTATATATAGTGAGAACCAGTGTAATTCCCTTGTGTTAGAGGCCGGTGCAACAATAAGTACTGAAAGTTTCATTAAAATCTGACAATTATGATTTTGCAAGAATTTCTAAAACAATGTGTTTTTCACCACAAATACATGCTCAAATTTCTCATGCAGTTTTAGCTCTACATTGACACCAGAAAGACAAGATCTTTAACTACAATTTTGAAGGTTCTAAAAAGGGTTAAAACTATAATTTTTACATCAAAAAATACTTTGATCTTAATAATTACATCAAAAAATACTTTGATCTTGATAATTATAACAAATTTTTAAAAATAAAACTTTATTTTTTATTATGTTTTGACATTTTTTTTATCATGTATACTCATTTTTTTAGCCAATCTTTGGAGGTATCTAATTTTGTTGTGTCTTAGATTGTTTCCAGAATTATCTTCTGGGAAATAGAAGAAGGTTCAACTGTTTTTGTCAAACTATGCTGTTTCTAATCGATAAGCGCTGGAGGAAGTCAAGGCAGTTTTATTATATTCTTGGCAGTTAAAGAAAATCGGAAGAATGGTTAGAAGTACATAAGTTAGTGAGATACTGGTTTTTGTTGGGGGGGTGGTTGACTATGTCATTTGTTTGGCTACTTTGTACAGGGAATTGATTCTTAATGGTCAAGAAGGTAGCCCTGTTAAATGTTTGATGGATAGTAAGGATTTGTATCAGGCTGTCTACTCCAAGAGACAAATAATTGAGAAGAGGTTGAGAGTGAGGATTAATACCATGAAAGAAATGTTTGAAATTTGGAATGAATAATTGACTAGATTTTGAAAAACAGAATGCAAACAATGACAAAGCATTGTGTGTGCAGACGATGCAATCTTTTTTGAAAAGAGGTTTTTTATTTCCAGTCTAACATTATTAATGGCCTAGGACTGAATTTTATTAATGTTACTGGTGCATCTTAAGAATTCCTTTTCTCTACCATATTCTAATTAACTGATTAAAGGAAATATATTTGAAATTGTTCAGATCATTAATTATTGAGTAGCAGAAGGAGAATAATTCTGTGGGTTGAATCCAGACTATTTCAAAAAAACTTTTCTCACAAGCTGGGGTGGGGATTGACTTCAGAACACCGTGGGATTACCTAATTCAAATATAAATCCACAAGCACAATGACTAAAATAATAATAATAATGAAGATGAGGAGAGATGTTTGAATAGAAATAATGAAAACTTATCATTTCAGAAATTCAGATATAAAATCTTTGAAGGTGTCTTCAAAAATGTGGAAAAGTTGGCAAAAATTGTGATCATCTTTACAAGTTTATGAAGAGGCCGTGCAAGGAATATTACTCGTCTGGTGCTTCTGTTATATATCTAGAGATTCTTGACAAAATCCAAAGAAGAATTTGCAATGTTATTGGTTTAGACCTGGCATCTCGGCTTCAGTTACTTTCCCACTGCTATAATATATCTTCCCTGTGATTTTTCTATTAGTATTTTTATGGTAAATGTTCATGAAATTATGGAAAGTTGAGACAGTGAAGCTTTGTCCTTGTTAAAATATTCAACATGTTCACTAAGGTAAAGAAAATAGCAGATGATGAGCAAAAAAATTATATTTCAGAATTGTCAGGTTCACATTGCTTTGACATTTTATATTCTGGTTTTCTGATTTGAGATTTTCATTTTTTAGAAAAACTGGAATCACAATATCCAACGAACACTACTAAAAATGCACCAGATTCGTCAGAGGAGAATGGAGCCAGGTAAGAATATTTTCTGTTTCTTCTATGTGATGTATACTTTCAGGACTTTGAGTGTTTGTGATAAAAGCAAAATAAGAAATTCATGAAATGAGTGATGAAATTATGGAAAGTTGAGACAGTGAAGCTTTGTCCTTGTTAAAATATTCAACATGTTCACTAAGGTAAAGAAAATAGCAGATGATGAGCAAAAAAAATTATATTTCAGAATTGTCAGGTTCACATTGCTTTGACATTTTATATTCTGGTTTTCTGATTTGAGATTTTCATTGCAGGCAATTAGAAAAAACTGAATCACAATATCCAACGAACACTACTAAAAATGCACCAGATTCGTCAGAGGAGAATGGAGCCAGGTAAGGATATTTTCTGTTTCTTCTATGTGATGTATACTTTCAGGACTTTGAGTGTTTTGTGATAAAAGCAAAAATAAGAAATTCATGTGAAATGAGTGATGAAATTATGGAAAGTTGAGACAGTGAAGCTTTGTCCTTGTTAAAATATTCAACATGTTCACTAAGGTAAAGAAAATAGCAGATGATGAGCAAAAAAAAAATTATATTTCAGAATTGTCAGGTTCACATTGCTTTGACATTTTATATTCTGGTTTTCTGATTTGAGATTTTCATTGCAGGCAATTAGAAAAACTGGAATCACAATATCCAACGAACACTACTAAAAATGCACCAGATTCGTCAGAGGAGAATGGAGCCAGGTAAGGATATTTTCTGTTTCTTCTATGTGATGTATACTTTCAGGACTTTGAGTGTTTGTGATAAAAGCAAAAATAAGAAATTCATGTGAAATGAGTGATGAAATTATGGAAAGTTGAGACAGTGAAGCTTTGTCCTTGTTAAAATATTCAACATGTTCACTAAGGTAAAGAAAATAGCAGATGATGAGCAAAAAAAAAATTATATTTCAGAATTGTCAGGTTCACATTGCTTTGACATTTTATATTCTGGTTTTCTGATTTGAGATTTTCATTGCAGGCAATTAGAAAAACTGGAATCACAATATCCAACGAACACTACTAAAAATGCACCAGATTCGTCAGAGGAGAATGGAGCCAGGTAAGGATATTTTCTGACTCTGCTATAATTTGAACCTGTGTAATTTGTTCATTTTTACCAAATCCTAATGTTTATACTTTAAAAGTTTTTATTCATAAAATGATAGAGGCAAAAATGCTTCATCTAAAAAATATAACCTGAAATACTCTGATATGTAGTTAGTAACAGTGTGGAATCTTCCACAACAAACCAGCCTTACCTCTTTTTAGGAAATGCACTCTTCCTATCTGATAAGTAACATCCTACTTTCACATAAATATAACAAGTATTCATTGGTCAATCACCTCCAATCTTGCTTGCTGATTGGTCAGTTCCAACCAATCAAACCGCCTGCATGCGACCAATCTGTTTTTCCCGCGTTCTCCATTTAAGCCTCCCACGTGGTACACAACCATTATATAAACCCAACACGTGTAAACTTCCTCGAGTTTTTCTTTCCATTCATCTCTCTCGCACATTTCATTCCTTGCTACCAAGTGCCAAGATGTAACCTTCAGGAACTCCCGTCTTAGTCATTGCTGGCCAGACGTTAAAGACAATTACCAACATTCACAAACTCTGAAATCACTCCTGAACTTTTACCAACTTTACAATTCACAATTCCAAACTTTCTTAATATGAACTCCGGTACAACTAATACCTAATCAAAGGGACACGACTCTGTCCTACCTTTTCAGTTCGCATTTATGTACATCAAACATTAATAAATCTAATTGTTATGTTTTGAAATCATTCCGTTCAGTTTTGTATTTTATTCTATGTGCTATTTACGTCAAGTATAAATTGCATTGCGTTCATGCATTGTCCTTAATCTCATCTTTCTCAGCCAAAGTTAAATATTGGTAACTCAATCACAACAACAATGGTAATACAACCGCTACATATATTGGTGATTCTGTCAGGAATAAACAATAATGGTACCCTATCGTTACAACAGGAAGCATTTCTAGTTGAACATCTCCCTATGCTACCATTCAGGCCATGTAGATAAATTGTATATCTGTTATGTATCATGTTAATTTTTTACCATACTGGAGGAAAAAAAATATTGTGGGCTTATCTGTAGAAACCCATGACAGAACTAACTCTGATTGCTAGTAGCTGCAGGCTCTATTCTTTATTGAAATATGATCAGTCTCTGTAAATAGTTACAAGGGAAGTAACTCTGTTTTAATACTTCACATCTCCCAACTCAACATAGGAGAATTCTAATGTTCCTTATTGAAAGATAAAAAAACATTTATATAGTCTATGTCAGTGGTTCTTAACCGGGGGGGTATATGGCACCCCTGGTAAATTCTGTGGGGGCCAGAGAAAATTTTGGGGGAGCCATAAGTTCAATGAAAGGGGCCACTGTGCTATAACACGTAACATGTGACATTTAGGACTGATGTTTTTATATTGGGACACGAGTTTTTTAGTTTTCTCATATGTACAATTTTAATATGGTTTGTGTTGACTTTAATCACTCGGTATTTGTCTGTTCCTTTTTTAATGATGTTAAGTCTGAGTCATGAAAAGTCACATATAATTCTGTCTTTAACTATGTAATCTTAGTGCTTACCAAATTCAGTTCTTAACCTTCAGTTTTATATCTGTCAGAAATGAGTCAACTTTTTCTGAATATTATTGATTTCTTCTGAAAATAAATATATTTTTTTTTTAATCATTTCTCTCTAAGCAAGGCAATAATACCAGTAAAACACAAGAGAGTATGAGAAAACTTTAGAAGGATCTGGAAACCCAAACCTAAATAGGAAACAATGGATAAACCTCTACTTCTGTTTGAAATATGGGAAGGACTTACTTATGTTATATTTTTTCTTAGCCAAGTTTTCCTGGAATTTATTTTTCACACACTGTATTTTGTTCTTGTCATCAAGGTTTTCAAATTTGAATTAGTTAAAAATTTGTAGGGCTTGTGTTTCAGCCATGTGAAGGAATGTGGAAACTTGTAATCGCTAATCTTTTTATGTTAATCTAGCAGTGAGCAAATAAAATTATATTGTTATTCCCAAACTTCATAATTTCCAGCTAAGTTTCCTTTGAAGTTCTTTGATTTCAAACTCATTTTCTTTTCATTTTTGTTTTTAATTCCCTATTATACTTATATTATGAGCATAATATTATTTTGTAGTTAATATTATGCTCATATTATGATGCTTATATTATGTTCATACTATCTCTTAAAGGAACAAAACTATCAAACCCAACCCCCCAAAAATGAAGTAGACACCACAGATACCATCTCCTACACCAACATGAGGAGTCTATGTTCCAACTTTCCAGAAGTAGAACCCCATCTTCTCCAATCTGAACCAGATCTCCTACTTTCTGAAACCAGTATCAATGCCTCAGGCACACTAGGGAAGTTCTCAGTCCCAGGCTACTCACCTCTCATAGCCAAACATGACCAACTAAATCATCATGGCCATGGATTCAGAACCTACATCAAGGACAAGATTCCCTATGGCAGGGACACAAAAAAAAACAGGGAACCCAACCTCCCATATATGTGCTTCTACATGGTACTTATCTATAGTACCACACTTGTCTTTGTTCTCTACCATCCTCAGGACAAAGTGACAGTAATCTTTCACCAAATATCTGAGAAGATTGACAATATCCTCACTCAATTTCCCTCAGCCAGCTTTCATATTTATGGTGACTTCAATATCTTCCATAAAGAGTGGCTAGTCCACTCTGACAAAACTAATGTTGAAGGTAGATATTGCAGAGACTTCTCCATCACCTATGAACTAACCCAGATCATCAAAGAACCTACCCAGAACATCAGTTGAACCTCCTCGACCTCTTCCTAATCTCCTGCCCTGATAAATGCCTATCAAAAATTTTACCTCCACTCATTCCCTAATCAATGTTCACATTGATACCAAACTTAAGTCCCCCGATTTACCATTCCATAGAATGATTTTTGCTATGCAAAGACAGATTGAGACAACTTTCAATCCTACATGGTGGAAGCACCCCTCCCAAGCTTCTTCAAGCATGCTGCCTCAAAAACTGCTACCCTTGTCACTGATTGAATCCTTTCTGGAATGGAGAGTTTTATACCCCAAAATAAATTCTAGCAAAAATCAGTCAACCCTGGTTCACCACTGAATGTGTTACAGCCATAACTTATTACTTCAATATCTATCACAAGGAGCAAGGTAGTTCAGCCCTCACTGCATTCAGAACTGCTTGCAATCACTGCAAAAAATTCTAGAAAATGCCAAAAGCAGCTACGCACAAACAGTCCAGACTAAGGTTGAAAAGAAACAAATTGGATCCCATGAATTCTGGAATATCACCAACCAAATCATGAACAGAGGTAAAACAGCTATGCCCACATTATAATTGGCCCCTCGGTGATATCTTCCTCGATTGATAAGGCATACCTCTTCACCTGCATCTTTGCCTCTAACTCAACATTAGATGACAAAGACCTTCCCCTCCCCAAGTTTCCATGTCTCACTGAGCTCAATCTCAGTAATAATATTACCCTTACAGCATGTAAGGTTTCTAGACTTATCAAAGGCCTTGACTCTAAGAAAGCCACTGGTCCAGACAAAATTCCAGTAGTTGTCCTTAAGAGCATCAATCCAGAACTATCCCCAATCCTAGCAAAATTATTCAACCACTGCTTGAAGGAGGAATCATTCCCAAACCTGTGGAAAGTGTCAAGCATATGCCTGGTTTTCAAGAATGTGGGCATGCAACCTTCCCCCTCCCAGTACAGACCCATCAGTCTCCTCAGTATCATCAGCAAGCTCTTTGAGGCCCCATAATCAATAAGTTTGTCGAGCACCTAGAAAAGAACAAATTCTTCAGTGACGAGAAGCATGAGTTTCGGTCAGCCCAAATCTATTGCCAACGTCCTAACTACCATCACTCACAGAATCAGTTGGGCTCTTGACGACAAACACACTGCGAGGACCACAGTACTAGATATCTCAAAGGCCTTTGACTAGATATGGCACAAAGGCTTACTACACAAGCTTTTCAGTTATTGAATCACTGGTAGGATCTTCTCGCTCATAAAATACTTCCTAACAGGTAGATCCCTGAAGGTAGTTACCAATGGCCAGTCCTCCAGAACCTTAAAAATCAATACTCCAGGGGTCAGTCCTCAGACCCATTCTCTTTTTGATCTACATAAATGATCTGCCTAAGTATATACTATGTGACACCTTACAGGTTGAAGAGATAGCTCAGTAGCCATACTGAAAATATGTGACCAAATTTTGTAAATTCGTAGAAAGGAGGGGCTGGAACATCTGATTCCCCCCAATTTTTTTTTTTTTTTTTATCACTTGTCACTTGTCAACAGAAAAGAATGAATTTGGCAAAGCTGAATCACCAAGAGATATCATTGTTTAAAAGGCAAATCAGGGTTAGGAAATTGTCCACAGCCCATGTTGGATTTAAAAAAAAAAAGAAAAAATAAGAAATATATTTTCTCAGGGGCTGAGAAACAAAGGGTCATATGCTAAATTTTAAACTTGGCTTAATTCGGAGAAAGTGTATTCCAGTTATCAAGGAAACATGATCCAAAGATAGGTAAAAGAACAATGGATTTATGCTTGCTGAACTGTCATGACAGGTAAAATATGCCCAGAAAAAATTGAAATACAAAAACAATGTTATGAAAATGAATAAAGACCAGATGCCATGCTGACTGTCCCAAGGATGGAAGTGGAGTAGGAAGAGGGTGTTAATTCTTCCTGATCAGGAATCACAACAGGTGAAACACTAAGGAGGTGGGAGAAAGGAAAGATGGCGTTTTCTCCATCCACTGAAGGGTAGAAGTATCAGTATATTGCTCTGAGGAAGTATTAGCTGAAAGAAGGCTCAGGGGAATAATTTCAGGTAGACAGAAGAGAGAGTGGTCTCTGCCAATCAGAAACACTGGTGTGAGACTTAAAGGCAGCAGGAGTAACTGGAAGGAACAAGGCCTGTACTCTCTACCTGCGGAATGAGATAACTTCCAAATTGAGAAAAATTAAGGATATTGCAGAAAAATTCTAAACAAAGAAACTTTGTTAAAATTTAGTTAATTAGTCTGAGAATTGGGAAAAGCCTGAAGACCCCCCCCCTACTCTGTGTGTTAGAGCCAGGTCCCATAAAAGACAGTGTGCTTGCAGAGGCAAACAGACAGGACCAGGAGAAGAACAGGAGACAACTGTTCCACGTGACTTCCTGCCATTGAAGAAAGCCTCCGACTCCAATCTGCATTCCAGCAAATTTGTCTAGACTTAGTCACGACTAACATGAAATATTCAACTGAGAGAAGGGTCGAGTGACTTTGCATGGCAAGATATACCTGCCTTTTTGAACCTACAATCCTGCATAGGAAACAAAATTTGTATTAGCAGTTCTGTATGAGAAACATCACATAAAATATTATTTTTTTCTTACAACTTATCTTATGACTTGTGCCTTTACTTTGTCTGGTCAGGACTAGTTCAACAATTCCTGTCGACAATTGACCCTCACCAGCCTTATGCTGTAAATCAAATACAACATGGGATAAATCAAGGCTTGGGTCAAAATGATCAATACCAATAGCGAATATTGAACAGAAAGACTTGTCAGATTCCCAAGGCCCACAGCGTTATACTCCAATCACATGTAAACAACTATGAAAATGATACAACTATATATGAGCACACGTCAACAACTCATGATGGTAAGAGATTAGCAAGTGAACTTTCTTCTGATCTTGTACAAACTACCCAGTAGGGTAAAAACTGGCTGGTTACATTCAATGCCTCAAAGATCAAGCTAGTTACATTCTATCATCACCAATCTGGATGAACATAGGTCCTCTTATGGAAGCACGATGCCTTGAAAGATTGTCGGGCCTCAGATTTACACCCAACCTTAAGTAGAATTCGTACATATGATCCATTGCTGAGGATGCAGGTAAAATGTTAGGCTCCCTGTATCACTTTATTAAGAACAGCTTCTTTTCTTGAACCACTGCCCCATGGAACCGACTACCAACAGGATATTTCCTCAGTCACTACCATCTTAACCTGTTCAAGGCTAGAGTTAACCATTATCTTCTACTCCTATATGTACAAACAGTTTCCAGATGTAACCCTCTACTTTGAGTGGCCCCCAGGACTTGTAAAGGGTGAACCTCACTGTAAAAAAAAAAAAAATTATTATGCTCATAATATTATGCTTATATTATGCTCATACTATTATCTCTTAGCTAATATTATCCTATTATGATGCTTATATTATGCTTATACTATTTGCTTATGGGTTAATTAACAACATATAATAAATTGAGGTAAAATAATCTTAAGGCAAACTTGTACATCAGAAATATTATTAGGTCATTTTAATTTAAAGATAAACAGGATGTCCTTTATTTCTTGTTGTCAATAACTTAACAGTCAGATTTATGTCTGGATTTGTCTAATCTGAAAATATGTTTTGGGAATCTATTCTTCGTTTCATTTACAGTTGTTCAAGTCTTATACCAGATGCATTGCCACCATCCCATCAACCTCATCTGGACAAGCAAGCTGTTGGTTATCAAGGCAGACAATTGTATAATAATAATAATAATAATAATAATAATAATAAAGATGTTACACATACAATGCAAAAGGTAAGCTCTTTTATACTTTGAGTGTAATTATGAGTTTAATTGTTTTTTGGTTTTTTTGGGGGGGGTGTATAAAATTATATTATAGCAGTAAAAAATGGATACTGTATATATTTGTGTATCATGCAATTTTTGAAGACGTCATTTTGAAGCTAGTTTTAAGGGGATCACATCATATACGAGATACAAAATTAGTATATGTACTGCTGGCTCTGGTTACACCATTGACCAAACTATATATCCATTTACTATAGTCAAATATTACAGCTGTATTTAAAATAAACATGATTTTGATAGAACTGACATTTTACTTAACTATATCTAATAATAATGCATATAATATTCAAATATTAGTATTGTATTATAAAATACAAACATAGCAAATATGCATCTTTTCCATTGTTTACATTTATAAGCTGTTTTTAGCTGTTTCTTGTTTGGTTGTTTATGGCTGTATGTGTTTACACAACGAATGTAGCGTTACTAACAATACTTTTATCATTTTCTTTTACTTTTTTAACTAGAAGATGGGATAAAGAGATAGAGGAAAAGAGGTTGGTCTATTGTAATTTGGTCTCTCAAAAAAGGAATTTGCAAGATACACAAGATATGTGATAAAATCATTTTTTAAAAGTGAAAATTTGGGAGTCATACAATACACAAGATCGCACATTATACAAGTATATACAGTATATTAAAAACAATATAATAGGGATTGATTGATTTGGTTTCTTTTATGGCTAATCAACTCTTTTTGGGTGATTTAAAGGTGAAACATAATTTTGATAGTAGTTTATTTACGCAAGGAAAACAAAGAGCAAAAAAAAAATATACTGAATTACTGCAATGGTGAATGCAATGACTAAAACATTCTGATAGCACCAACAAATCTAATGTACTATTTAATGTACCCACAAGCACAATTTGACTGAGTAAGACATTCAAATTATACATTTCCTTCCAATCAGTCTAGCCAGCCCCTACCCTGTGCTGAGCAGTAAAATAATAAAGTTAGAGAGATGAAAAAAATGAATTTTTTAAATGCTAATAAAATCTGTCTGAATTTCTGAGATGAGGAGTTATAATTTACATGAGGCCTATTATCCTTGTCTTTGTTGTTGTTATCACAATGTTTTGGCAATTGCGCCCTCCTTATCAATAGGTTACCCTGAATTGACCTACATCTGATGAAGGTCCAAAGGGTACAGCAGCTGAAATGTAATAACAAGAATGAAGATGAGGACAATAGTCCACATGTAAATACTAATGAAATTAAATAATTTCAAGATTTTTGGGGACTTTTCAGAAATTATTTGATAATAAATAGAATATTTTTTTATTTTATTTGGTAGAAATATTTTTAGGCTTGTCATTGAACTGAAATATACAGGGTGGTCCAAAAGTCTTGTCACCCTCTACCAAAAAGTAATGAAAACAATAGAAGAACAAGTAATACAAAGCACATGTAATGGATTCAGTTTATTTGCTTTCATTGACACTGTCACTCATTGAGAAGGTCTGTAGAAGCTCGTGTCAGCCATCTGAAATAGAAAATTTTATTATGTAGGAGTGACAATACTTTCGGACCAACCTGTACATTTACATGGATTATTTTTATAGAGGAGTTTTACAAATTTAATAGGAATAGAAAATGTTGATGGATTTTTCAACTTGAATCTGAAGTAGAAAATTATATTATGTAAGAGTGACAAGAATTTCGGACCACTCTGTACATGCATAAACACTCAATTTGAATAAAATTGTAATGGACATTTGTGTCAAAAGGATTAATTTCCCTTTTTGACTGGTTGCAATCCCTGGGTAACAGGAAAATTGTCTAAGCTAAAACGTGCAACCCTTTGAAGTCATTTCTATGACTTCTGTATTTAAACTGAATACATATTCTAATAAATGTAGTATTTTAAATGAACAAATAATTTAGATTTAAAATTTGATCATATTGCCATCAGCAAATAAACCGAGATTGAACAAGTAATAATAACTAAAAAAATTTGATATTTACTAATACTATGCTTAGGCATCATTGGCACAAAACCAGATTTATGTAACACTTTATAAACAACAGCCTATCAGTGACTTCCTGTACATCACAGTAAATATTGTACTCATTGAAGTACTAAAATTCCTCTGAAAATACCACTACTCTAGTATATAAATACATAAAACACCATGTGTATTTTTTGTCTTTAATGTCTTTAACTATTTGATAGATTAAAATTATCCCTGTTGCATTTATGGCACCAGGTGGCAGTGTCTTCATTATGGTTACTGTTGTGAAGTAAATAAGACACCCCCAATAACACAAAATGAACTAGGCAAGACACTTTAAATAAAGAACTCAAAATGAATCAGAGGAAGTCCATTGGAGTGAGTTGAAGAGAATTTCTAGTGATACCATGGCAAGTAGCCTAAGCCTACACACAAGCCGCTAGTGGCCCGCTGGCAGGACACCCAGTAGTCCGCCAGTGATAACATTGCTGAGATGATCCCGAGAGAGTGGACCACCAGCGATAAACACTAGTGGCATGCCACCCATTGACAGATTGGTGGCTTACAAAGATGGAAGACAAAAAGATTAACTCTGAAAGAGCAGACTACAATAGTTTTAATGAATTGTTCAACAATGTATTCCCCTTCATTGTTTATGACCTGCTGCCAACGATCTACTAATTGTTCAGTGCCTCAATATAGAAATCACTACCTTTTGACTCAAAAATTCATCAACCCATGTTTTAAGCTCTTCATCAAATTGTTAGAAAGTGATCAAAAAAAACATGATAATCTGAAGCAGTGGTCGCCAACCAGCGGTCCACGGACCACCAGTGGTCCATTCCAAATTTTTGATGATCCGCAGAAAAATTGGGACATTATTTCAATTTTTATGAAAGTTTTTTTCAGATTTCACTTTAATTGCATGTTTTGGTCATCTTAGCAATGTGGGGGTGAGCATGTTGGATAATCACACTGTATACCTGGTCAGGTCTTTTCAGTTGAATTGTTTTTTTGAGCCTGTTCATTTATTCAACTTACAGCTTAGCCTTAACCATTTGTTTGTTCTGAGGCATTTCATCTCCATACACAGTACAAATATTTGAGCTTACAGCCATATCACATTGAAACACTGATTCCTGTATGATTACTGAAATTAAGCAATGTCAAGCCTGGTCACTACCTAGATGGGTGAATGCTTGAGAATAACAGGTTCTGTAAGCTTGAATTTGCAGGTGGTGTAATGGATAGTGTCTCTTAATTTTTAATTGGAGAGCCAAGTTCCAATTTCAGTTGGGTTGGTTATATTCACTTACGAGCAAATACTTTTGGTATGAATCCAACTCTTCTCTCTACCAGCTAATGGGTTAACTAATAAGAGGTATATCACTAAACTACTATTATATCCAAAAATAAAGTAAAATTGTTTACAAAATATTTAGACTTTGGCATTAAATAACCAATAGAGTTGATAGGCCACTAAACAAAACAACCAACAAAAATTCTCAAGCAGCTTTGTGATCTTGATTAAAACCAAAAAGATGTCACACATGCTTATTCTTGCTTATGTGGCATTACATCTCAAAGGGGTGTCTAATCTGAAATAAAATTTCAATAATGCTAGACAACAGTTTCACAGCATGACCAGAGTTATGAAGAAGCAAAAAATGCTACGAAAGATTGTTCTTCCAGATCATTCGATGAACATCAGGAAAAAAAAATGAAAGAATATATGTAACAACCTAATATTTAAAAACTTACATGCAAAAACCTTTTAATAATAATAATAAAGTCTCAATGGAATATGCTTCCATTTTTGACAGTGTAACTAATCTAATGTTAGGATAAGATTGTATATTGAACATAAAGTGAGGGGCAATTTTCTATTGTTAAACTAATTCTCTTCTTTCAGAATTACTACATCTACAGGGTGTGATGGGTAAATTGTTGCCATTTTATATTTTTAATTTCATGCATATGCATTGATTGTTTTTGATTTTGTCAACTGCAAATTATAATAGGTTCAATTGGGCACAGTCTGTGAGAAAAAGAAATCCATGACGAAATTCACTCTGCCAGAAATGTAGAAATGACATGCTATACTGCTTGGCATTCACACCAGAAACTCCGATGTGGCTGAGTTATTAAAATTCATTTCCTTCATTCCTGTCTTATCAGCAGCACCCCTTTAAGTCCATCCCTGGTGTTAACAAATTCTGGCTTTTATGACTTCTAACAAAGTCGCTACACAGATTTTTGGTCACGAGACATGACTCTATTGTAAGAAAAGACTGTCAACTGATAGTAGCAACTGCAATAGATTTCTTCTGTTTCTCGACCACGACACTTGTAGCCAAATCGCAGTTCAAACGATAGCCCATCATAACAGTCCAATAAACAAAGTAGAAACAACAAAATGAGGTCACACGTCCAACCTTCTCATGAGCAAAAAACACGTGTTCCGCCAACAACTCAGAAAATCTTCTGCCTTTATAGGCGAAAAACAACGCCTTTGATTCATCGAGAGATTTTTCTGATTGGTCACGCCATTCAGGGGAGGGGAGAACATGCTGCTAGTTGTAACTATTTACATTACTTACATCATTCAGAGTGTTGTCCCTATTTTTATTATCCATCTTTTTTATCTTCTTGGGGACACATGACCTAGTGGATAAAAGCATTTGTTGGGTGATCTAAAAAGTGACTTGACCTAAAGAGTTGTGAGTTCAATATCTGACCACAACTTGGAGAGTTGAATCACTAAAGGGAATTAACTGAAATTCAGATATCTAAAAAAGGTATGAAAAATCTAAAAGAGTTAAATTCGAAATTCCAATGTATATGACCTGAAGAAGGTCAGAGTGCACAACAACCAAAACATCATGAATATAGCAATAAAGATGAGAACAGCAGTCCAAACGATGTAAATAGTGTAAATACTCATAAATATAATTTACCATAGACAGAACATGTGAGCAATGAGGAAGTCTCAAGGAATAGCATTGATGGGCAAACTCAAAGTGAAAACTGAAGAAAACTCTTAATTAGTCGTGGAAAGCAAATAAGAAAGGACTAACTGTAAGAAGATAGAATGTATAGTTGGTATGTGTGAGCTAGGTGTTGAGAATATCAAAATCAACCAGGTGTAAAAATTTAGCTATCAGTATATAGTGTAAGAATAGACAATGAAAAATGCAATACAGAAATATGAAAGTGCAAAAGAATAGTGAAAGATGTCTTCCAGACAATAAGTAAAGTATTAAGACATAAGAAAATTGTGACACTATTTAGCTATGGTAATTGGCTAACTAATTAAGCATGGAAATTAAAAACAAGAAATACTTAAGGTGAGAGGGAGCTATAACGAAAGACATACCGAGCAATATTATTTTTTTTCTAACAAAAGAAAAATGGGTAAAGATTTTATTTTCATTTACGAAGAAAGGTATTTTTTTTTCGCAGAAGATAGAAAATTCGTAAGAAAAACAGGTATCGGATTCTATCAGAATTAATTAATGTCACGACATGAAAAGGGAAACAGAATATGGATAAAGGATGACAATCTGCCCACACGTGTGGCAATAATAAAAATTTCAATTCCGTCAGAGGCATACAAAGCAGGATTCTAGAAGATCATCGAAACTGGGTCAAGCATGCGACCGAGAAAGAATTAGGTGAGACCACACCAAAAATAATAGCCATTAATTATCTTTCGGAGATATCATTTGGTTTTGGTTTTTGTGTACAACGAGGTGACCCATCTGTTGTATGTCCGGATCTTGACATGAGGAGATAGGGTCTAGAAGGGGAAATCATTATTACTACCTGTACAAGCTGTTGGCGACAGAATGCGATGTTGTTGAGATAAGAAAGACAAAGAGATTTAGTCGACCACCCAGTTAAATAGTTGACTAGCGATAGTTAATGAGTCAGGAAAAATTCTGCTAATGAATTCCAGGTGACCCCAAGTTAAGATAAAAATTTAATGTCTGCAGAACGATTCATAAGAATTCTGGCCGATAGAAAAGAAAGAAAGAAAAAGGAAGATAATTTTTTTCCTTGGACAATAATTGTAAACTGAGGCCAGTCTAGCCATACCCACACTGTCAAGTATTCATTGGCTGAGTGGTGGCATGAGTGATGGGCGAAGGTGAACATATGAGAAAGAAGGGAAACTTGTTGACACCCTCTGAGGGGATTGGTGTGAGATACCACTATGAGAAAGGAAGAGTTCAGGAGGATAATTATCCTCAAGCCTCCACCCACAGAGGTGGTGGGAGAATCCCTCTAAAACAAAAAGTAATTGAATTCCAAAAATGGGAAGTGATAAATTTTCCTGTCCAAAGACAAAGAGAATCCTTATTGGGGATTTGGAATTATCGAAGAACCCAAACCACAACAGGCCCCCACCCAGTTTTGGTCAGCGTCCATATAAACAAATGTCACCAGAGCTTCATGGAGTAAAGTTGGAGTTGGAGAGACAGTTGAGTTGGGTTGGAGATCAGAGACGCACACAGATCGACAGAGAACGGTGAGCTCAGAGACCAGCCTCGCAGGAGCTGACTGAAAGATTTCCACGCATTCTGACTTAAATTGCTTTTGGTTAGAAGTCTTTTTTGAAGAACAACTTAGACTCACACCACCAAAACAAGTTTTAACGAATATTGCCTGCAGATACCAAAAAGCAGTTTATTGAAAAACAACTTAAGATATCAAGACTTGCCTGAGAAACGCAAAAGTGTCATGAATCCATAGAAGTGGGTTGGGAGAAAGATGCAGTCCTGTATTCAGCAAACAGATATAAAGATACTTGTTATTTTTTTCAACACATTTCAACCTTTTGAGTTTGTTTCATCATTTTTCTTTTACATACACTTGTGTGGTATCAGTTGATGTCATGTGTTTATATTTTGCTGCAATATAGCAGCACCAATGACTGGAAATTAAATATTGGCAGGGAGAATCAATCAGTGGTTATCAGGTCAAAATGTACAAACTGCCATACTCATATTGAAATTGATGCAGTAATATTGCAATTGTATTGAAAAGTATATAAGCAAAAAGATGAACAAATAAAGTGACATGTTCCAGAGTCAGGGTTAAATCAGTGCTTCTCAAACATTTTTAAGTTGCCACCTCCTTGTTTATCAAAAACACAACCATAATGCCTCACCAAAAGTATAGTCAACCATTGTTAATTGGATTTTCTTGGTTCTTGTAATGCATGTCAAATGAGTATCTTAGTATTTCCTATAATAATTTTTATATAATAATGGGATACACTGTTTTGTGATGTTAACAAACACTTGTCACCAATTTTGTAATGTCAATGAATACTTGTCACTTTCGTAATGCTCATTGTAATAGAGCCTTTGTAATCGCAGATATAACTATAGTAACACCATTGAACAATACTGGTGTCAGACTCCTTTGAATATCACTCACACCAATAGTACTTGCTCGATAATACTCACTCAAAAAAGTAACCATCAAATAGTGATCTAAATAGTAATCTGTATAGTGATCAATATAGAGAAATAGTATAATGTATAGTATAGAGAATAGCAGTATAGTAATAGAGGATAGAATAGAAAGAGTGATCAATTAGACACCATGCTAATTCCCATATATACATTTCATTTATGATCATGTGATCTACTTATTTCAAATGGAATCACCTGTGTTTGCTCTCTGGGGTTCTATGTTCAAACTTGCATGTCAGCAGCAACATTTTATTCTTATATGATATCTTCCCTTTAAGATGACTTCACCTGGAGTCTATACTTCTTCAGCTTCAGTTCAATAGTCAAATGTTCCGATGTTGTTTTTTTTCTTTTACTGTACCTCCTTGGTTCACTAATTTCTGGTGGCGTGGGTACGTCAAACATTACTTGCAATATTTCCATCGGTACCTCTGTAGCGACTGCTATGCTTTTCCACACCCAAAATTTATTTGTCTGCAATTGGCTAGCAAATCAATACTGCCTTTCTATAAGACAATTTAGCAATTGCAGTCATTATTTTAATTTTTCGATTGTGAATTTTCTCACATGTTTCATTGATACAAAATCAGTAATTGGTCAAATTTTAACCAATGAAACATTTTAGTGCTAAATCAGTTTTTCCCACATTTTTGCTGAGAGCCTAACACTAGCTTTAAAAGAAGCAATTTTTCCACAAGCCGCCAGTAGAGTCCAGCTATTTTCACCTGTCCGCACAAATCTATGACTTTACTCACATTTCAAATGCACACACAGACACAGATTTTTCTAACACATTATACATATCTCTCTGTGTGACTCAGCCAAGTTCATGAATCAGAACTCTATTAATTTCTCTAAACAACACATTTCTTAATTAACTGTATTCTATTCTAACAGCAAACTCTATTCAACATAGAATCCTGAACATTCTTATTCAAGAGAAACTCTTTCGAACATTCGATCATAAATCAGAATACAGTTGAAGGGGAACAACTTTTTTTTCCTTAATCATTACACTTCATTGCATGGTTGTTTTGTATGTTATATTTCAATATATATGTTTATCCACATATGGAGTTTCATTGTTTTTCTTGAATCGTTAAATGTACAATAGATATATGCACTAAGAACACACATCACACCTCTTTTTGTGGACTTACTAAATCAGTGAATCTCCATTTTAACTGATTAAGGTATCGCTTATGTTCCCATCTTTGTCCCTTTACCATGTATGTCATTTTGCTAATCTGTTTTTTTATAACACCATCTTCCCAGACTTCCTTTCCGCATTGATACATTTTAAAAAATGCCTTCTCCAGGTTTGAAGTATTTACTTATATTGTCATTTCTTGATGTTCTCACCTTACATTCTGGTAATAATTTATTAAAAATGGACTTAATCTTCCTGGCAAGCATCAACTCTGCAGGTGACATTCCAGACACCGTATTCAGGTTTAGTGTTATTCTGTAAACACTCAGAAATTGTTGAATCATTACTTCATCTGACTCCTCTCCCTCCGACTGTTTTAGTGCCCTTTTAAACATATTGACAAACCATTTCACTTGTCCATTTGATCTTAGGTGATAAGGGGATGTTGTAATAAGTTCTATTGCTAATGATTTCCAAAAACCTTAAATTCACTAGATGTGAATTGTGTTCTGTTATCTGAAATGATAGTCAGGAACACTGAACTTTGCAAAAATCTTGTGTAGGAAATTTATCATTACTGAAGTAGTCGGTCTTCTACATTTTAATATTTCTGGCCATTTAGTGTAACTATCGACTACCACTAGATAGTATGCTCCGTTTAACAATCCTGTAAAGTCTATATGTATTCTGGACCATGGCATATCAGTTTTCAGCCAAGGTTGAATTTTGATAAACAGTGACTTCCCTGCCAGAGCACAACCTCTGCATGGTTTCACTAAATTTTCAATATCTTGATCCATTTTTAACCAATAAGTATAACACCTCATTAAGGATTTCATTCTTGAAATTTCTGGATGCCCTATGTGAAATTCTTCTAACATACGTTTTTACAGCAATCCTGGCATCACAATTCTTTCTGCATACATAAGTACATTATTACATAATGAAAATGCATTATTTCCAGTAATATTTTTTACTTTAAATCATTTTCATTATAAAGTCATCTTTTTCTAACTTAATTCTTATTTCCTTCAATGTTATGGGCAGTTCTTTTACAGTAATGTATAATACATTATTAATTTTATTTTCAGCCCTTATCACTGCAATTACTGTGTCTTCAAGTGGTTCACAGAATTTTGGTATTAGTCTAGACAATCTGCACAACTTAATGTTTTGGCTGGTAGAAATTACATTTTATAATTATAGTTTAATAGGATACTTCCCCTTGCTGTATGTGTGGGGACACCATTTTTTGATCCATATATGGACAATAATGGACATTGGTCTGTCTGTAGCATGAATTGTCTACCATGTATGAATTTATGTAACTTTTTCATAGCAAATATGATTGCCAATGTTTCCTTTTCAATCTGGTTGCAGCTTCTTTCAGCTGCAATCAATGATCTTGAAGCATGAGCTATTGGTTTAGTTGTTCTGTCTTCATATTTGTGTAGTATCACTGCTCCAATACCTGAATCACTTGCATCTAATGCAACCACAATCTTTAATTTAGGGTCAAAATGAGCTGGTGACAAATCTGAAGTTAAGACTTTCTTGATCTCTTTGAAAGCACTTTGGCATTCATCTGACCAATTCCATTTCACATCTTCCTTTAGCAAGTTATTCAAGGGTGCTCTTAATTCATGCATGTTTGGTGTGTGTATATATATATATATATATATATATATATATATATGATAATAATTAGCAAACCCTAAAAATGCTTGTAACTTTGTTGCATTTGTCCTTTATTGCGCTTGCCCTTGAAGGATCTGGTCGTCTACCATTTTCATTGATAATTTGTCCTAGATATTTAAGTCTGGACATAAACAATTTGCATTTTCCTTCACTGTTCTTAAAACCATATTCTTTGATTCTCTCAAAGACTTTTTTTTATATTTTCTCTTTGCTGATTTCAGGTCTTATACATTATCCAAATATGCTTGAGCACAATCCATACCGGCATGCATGGTATCCATTATCTGTTGGAATATGCTTAGTGCTACCTTTATACCAAAAGGAAGTTGGTTGAATTTGTATAACCCTCTATTAGTGTTAATTGTTAATAATTTTGAGCAGTCTTCATCCACTAGTACTTGTAGGTAAGCATCTGACAGATCCAATTTAGAAAAAAAAATTACCTCCATTCAATTTAGCAAAAATTTCCTCTGGACTTGGCAATGGGTAGTTATATTGTTTTAAATTTTCATTTAACCCCGTTGAAAAATCAGCACATACACAGTTTTTATTATTCCTTTTTTTAACGTAGACTGTTGGTGATACCCATTCGGAATACTATATTTTTGATATTACACCTAATTTTTCTAGTCTGTCCAATTCATTATTAATTGGCCACAAAAGGTACACTCCTTTTTGGCTTAAATGTCAGTGTTACATTTTCTTTTAATTCAAAGCTTTTGCTTTTATGCATGTCCCTATACCTTCTGAGAAAACTTCTGGAAAACAGTGTCATTTTCAATTTTTCAGTTGCTGTATTAGTACCAGGGATAACAATATTTATCTTGTTGCAAAAAGAGTTAATTGGGAGGTCCCAAAGATCAAACAATACAATCTAGTCTGTTCCAAACAAATTAGCAGTATTCTTTAATACAAACACCACCACTTTTTTGGTTTTTCCCACAAAAGAAACATTACAGCTAAATTTACCCCCAAAATTCAATCTCTTTCCTAAGACTCCATGCACAACTTTATCAGAAGTCAATAAACTGGGTTTACCCATTTTTTCCATGTCTGTTCCTTTATGATAGTGATATCAGATCCTGTATCTAGTTGCAATTTTATTTTTACATCATTAATTTGCACAAAAACAAATTTCCTCTTTCATGATGTCTTGTTGATTTCCCTTTTAGGCTTCTTATCATTACTCCTGCATAATGACAAAATCTTCATCATTGCACTTTACTAAATTAAGACATTGCCATCGTGTATTAAATAATGAACTCCTATCACCAAAAATTTTTGATAGTATTAGAACAGTTTTATCAAAATTTATCTCTCCTGGTTTTTTTTGGCAAAATATAATTCACATATTTTTCATGTTCAGCAGGGGATAATTTCCTTAATAATAACCAAACTTTCTTTTCATCATTCCAATGCAAACAATCCCTTTTGAAGATCCCTTCATATCTTCTATAATAACCTGAAAAAGTTAAGTCTTCATCTGGATTGTATATAAATTAGCTGATTGAATTAGCAACAGCATCTGGAGTGAATGAATCTGAAGTTTTCCTTCCATTGTTTTGGTAAACAACTCAAAAATCTTCTGTTGTTGTAATTGTAATTGCTGTTCATGCTGCTTTTGTTACTGCAATTGTTGTTCTTGTTGTAGTTTTTGTTGCTGCAACTGTTGTTCTTGTTGCTTTTGTAGCACCAACATTTGAATCATGATAGATTTTAGTTCTTCCATTTCACTCTACAATGCTGAATTAATTTTTTCTTTATGTAAACTGAACAAATCCTCATGTAAGTTCAAGGAATCCTTGTGTAAGTTCAAAGAATCTTTGTGTAAGTTCAAGGAATCCTTGTTGCCACTTTTGTGATGTCAACAAATACTCGTTGTCACTTTTGTAATGCATTATAGTAGAACCTTTGTAATCACATATACAACTATAATAATGCTGTTGAACAATACCAGTGTCAGACGCCTTCAAATAACACTCACACTAATAGTACTTGCTTGATAATATTCACTCAAAAATTAACCACCAAATAGTAATCCGTGTAGTGATCAGTATAGAGAATAGTATAGAGAATAATGATCCATATAGTAATAGAGGATAGAATAGAAAGAGTGATCAATTAGATGCTGTGCTAATTCCCATATATACATTTCATTTTCAATCACATGATCTACTGATTTCAAATGGGATCCCCTGTGTTTGTTCTCTGGTGATCTGTGTTCAAACTCCAGTGTTGGCAGCAACACTTTATTCCTATATAACACACTGTAAACTGAAGGCAAGATACACTTCAGTTACAATATGTGTGTGGTGTATGTTATGGTTCAGATTTCCCACTGGCTCTCTCCAGCTCACTGCTTCCCTCTGGATCTTTCCACTGCTACCCCCCAGGTGGAAGATGCAGTACTGCCCACTTTGGAAATCGCTGTTCTAAAAAAGATTATATTTTATTTTTCCTCTTTTTTTCTCTTTATCATTAATTATTTAATTATTATATTTTTTAGGACTTTTATTTCATGGGACTTTCAGAAAATAAGAAATTCCGTAAGTACAAACTTTTTTTTTTTTAATTATTTCATCCCCAATTTTGATATTTTAGAAGCACCGTATTGACTATAAAAATATTAATTTTCTTTAATTCATTTATTATTTTATTTCATATTATAATGGGAGAGCTTGGAAAAAATATTTATCCTCCCATTTATGCTTTCCCCCATTATGAGCATTATTATATCCATAATAATAACACTGTTTTTCACAGATGGAACAGAATGGCTAAAAGGAAAAGGAATGACAAACATGTTTTGTTCTCAGAGAGAGCTTTTATATCACTAAGACCTACACAAAACTATTATATATATGAGATTCACACGGAGAAAAATATTACATATATCTACATAGCAAGCAAAGTATCAGGAGAACAAAAAGATCGGGGTCTTACATATGAGATTCTTCTATGTTTGTGGAGAAGCCATGTTTAAGACACCAGATTCAAACAAGCTGGATTCATCTATTATCTCCTTGCATCTTAGTGAATTTATTGCCTTGCTACGGGTGAAATTAATTTTTTTTTTAAAATGTCACAAAAAAAAAAGAGAGAGAAAAACAGATTTCTTTAAATGTCAGATCAAACATGTATCTTCTCATTAGGTTGGTGTCATTGAAAATGAAAGTAAATACATTTTTAATAAATAAAAAACCTAAAACTCCTCATGATCCTTAGCTAAAAACATCATTGATGAGGTGTACCAAAGCATCAAACCGATGAATTTCACAAACTTTAAATAAATTTACATTTTGTATTATTTTTTTTTATATCCTTTCTGGTAAAATATAATTACTTTCTGAACACCCAAATATATCACAGCCAAAGTATTAGTTTAACACATTGACTGTCATTCATGAATTAACTCATAATCAGCATCACAATAAAAACTACCAACCACAAGTTATTTTGCACTTGGCATTTTCTAATACATTTTCACCTGCAGGTGCTAACAACAAATTTATTTGAAATAATACTTTTATTATGAAAACAATGTTAAGATTTCAGTTGAAGCTGTAAATCAACTCAGAAAACTTTGAAGTCAGATTTTGTAATTGACCTCTGGCAATCAGATTTTGTAATTGACCTCCGAACCTGTTAAAATGTTGATATTTTAAATGTACACCGTAATTACAAAATTACTATTGATTTTTCTTGTTAGGTAGAGCTAATTTCAACATTCATAATATTGTTTTATTTATCCAGTTTAAAACAATGGTAAATGCACATCCCTTCTAATGATATAGATCTACCTACCTATTTGTCTATTGAACTTATTATGCTAAAATAAACTCACTGTTAGCACATGCAGATGAAAATGTATCATAAAATGCCAACCATGAAATATCTAATGGTCAGCAGGTTTTATTATGATGCTGACTATCTCATGTCAATAATGAATTTATTTGCGGTGATACTTTTAGTGTGAAAACAATGTTAAGAATTCAGTTGAAGCTATAAATCAACGCATAAAATTTTTTTGTTGGTTATTATGAAGTTGGTGTTTAAAGTTAGATTTCATAATTGACCTCTGACAGTCGACATGTTAATAAATTTTTTGTATGTTTAGCACTCTACATTATTAATATTATTTCCCTTTCCACTGCATCCTTTTTCAAGGCCTCTCAATTGCTGTGTCCTTATTGTTAATTTCACTAATGTTGTTTTCTGTTGCGATAGTAGGGTATGGCAACACAACTATGAAATTCAAACACACTACTGTTCAGCAATCAGTCACCTTCAGTGGCAGGATAAACTTTTTGTACAGTAAATAAAGTCACATACAGAGTGATAAAGGTTAAGCAGTGATTTATACAGAATAACAGATGCTTTTTATTTTGGGACCTTACCTATAATAAATTATGGACTATTCCATACGTAGTAAATACTGCGCCTCAAGAGGAAGCAGAGAGTTCAGTCTGAAGTCTGGAGTGAGGTCTGTCAGAAGTCCGCCAGGAGTCAGTCAGTCGAGTCAGAGGCAGTCCCAAACAGAGTCACGTTCAGACAATTACTACAAGACATTGGAATAGTGATACTGGTCGAGACTACATTGTTCTCCCTACTAAACCTGATTGTTCGTACTAACACTTTCTACTTCTCTGTATATATTCCTGTTTGTAATATATCTGTGTTATTCCATATCCGTGTTCGAGTTCTTCTTTATTGGTTCTACTTTGGACTATCAACGTGGTACAAGGAACCGGACCATAACACTTTTAGAAGGTCATTTGGGGAAAAATGCATTTTAATTAACCCATAGCTAGAGGGAGAAGAAATGGATTCATACCCTTTCCAAAGGTATTTGCATGTAAGTAAATATAACAAACTGAACTGGAATTAGAACTCAGTGCTCTCTGATTAACATTTCCAAGTCGTTATCTGTTGTAACCTAGAAAGAGTTACTGAATAAGGAATAACCAAAATAGAGGTTGGAAATGAAAATGGTAATCTTTATAACATCAGCAAAATACAATATCCACCAGCGGCCTGAAGTAGGTAAACCACTGTTAGTGGTTGACTACTTAGCATATTACATCCACTTACAATAGTGTCCAACGTATTTATGAGGAGTGGGACATACCCATTAGTGTTCGTAGGTACAGTATATAACATTATCCATTACATCACCTGCACATCCAAGCTTACAGCACCTGGTCACCCATCTATGTAGTGACCAGGTTCAATGTTACTAATCTTCAGTGATCATATAGGAATTGGTGTTTCAACACGATATCGTTGTAAATCATCTCCAACTTTAAGGGTGTGTGGAGGGTTTAATGGGTAACATCTCAGAATGAGAAATCAGAGAGCCAAGTTCAAATTCCAGTGGAGTTCGTCATGTTGACTTATGAACAAATACCTTTGGAAAGGTATGAATCTCCCCTCAAGCTATGGGTTAAATAGTGAGATCATATCTCGAAAAATCATTGTTATTATTAAAAAATTGTTAATGGAATATGCAATAGCAAAAAAAAAAAAAAATATAATCTTACTATGTTCTAGGTTTAAATAACCTATTTCAGCTTGCAAAAGGTTGATAAACCATAAAAACAAATCAATCAGTCGGCAATCTCAAACTTCAGTCTCCAACACTTCCATTCCATTATTAATCTGCAAATGAAAATTTCTTAGGCTCGGAAAATACATTCAGTTGACAAATTCTTCTCAGGAAATATTTTGCAAAGGGTGATGGAGTAGGTAACAAAGAGGTGGGTGGTGATGTCAACTATTCCACCATGTAACTGCCCAACTCCATATCCCATTCCAGCTCTCTGTCTATCTGTAGCTCACTGTTACATCTCAGCTCTTTGCTCTTTATTACTCTCCGTAGCACTTTGCTTGGGGTCATGATCGTTTTTTGTATTTAAAGGGACATTTTTCTTTCAGGTGTCTGGTTACAAGTCAATTTGCATATGTGCATAGTGTCAGAAGTGGTTTGGTGACTTCATCCTTCAGTCACATACCAAAAGGATCACCCAAATTTTTGACTATTTATAATCAAAACAATTGAAGAGTAATATAAAAAATATTCCTTTAATGAATTTTGGCTATTTGGCTTAGCTCAAATGTTATTTTTCTAGTGGTGTTTTCATGTTAGATAAAGTCTGATATTTTTCTCTTAAAGTCGATTGTGTGATTTATTTGATGTTTTATTTTGTGCTGCATTCAAAAATGTTATGAGAAAATCATTGTAAAAATGATTATCTTATTCTAAATTTGTCTTACAGAGGGAATTAGTTGTCAGAACTTACAATTTGGCAACAATAACGTAATGCATGTTCACTCTGGAGAAAATAAAGAAAAAACCCAGAAGAAAAAGATACCTGAAGAGCAATTGAAAGTTTATCTGAGTAAGTTGATCAATTGTCATCGCAAATTGAATTCTAGGATATATTTCTTTTAATAATATTTATTATAAGCTTAAATTTATCTGGAACAATGCCACGTATGCAGTAGACACAATGAGGATTATATTAGACTGAGTTATAAGCAATTTCTATTTTCAGAAACCAATTTGAAAGTGCAAATGTATCAGCCTAACATCATTCCTTAAATATATTGTAACAGGTGATGAAGAATGGCTACACAGGCAAAATTTAATCTGATGCAAACCTTTTTTTTTTAACTTTTAAAATTGCAAATAATGACTGATCTTATTAAAAAAAACACAGCCCTTCATGCCCACAAAAAAAATACCAGTGTAAAATGGACGTTTTTTTTTCCCAATGACATTGCTTTTATTTTAACTACTTTCACTCTTCAGCAATATTTATTGTTTTAAAAAATGATAATTAGAATTGTAATAAAACCTAAACATAAAGTGAATTTATACCTTTTCTTTGTTCTTGAGAATTTGCAACAATTCAAAATTACGCTTTTAAGTAGCGCCCGAGGGGGTCGTCAGTGATGTTTTGACTTAGTTCTTCAGAGAGTTTCATTTCAACATAATACTCCCCATCACCAAATCGCCCCAATCAACTGTTGATTCCCCCTCACAATTAAACGCTAATAGCTACTCTGGCCTTTTTAAAGAATTAGACAAAAAAAACCCACATATTTCGCACATGCAATTGGATGTTTGTAACAACCAATCCACTGCGTGAACTATCTTTAAATGGCCCGCAGAGGGGACTGGCTTCTTTTCTTATTTCGGTGGATTGCAGTTTCGATGGATAACCGAGGAGGTAATCTTAATGTTCCTAAGTTTAAGCCTTTTCCTAAAAGTATTGTATAGTTTAATTATTTGCTGTTTTTATTTTATTTGTATTTTTTTCTTTTCTTTTGGCAGGGAAACTTAAACTCAACCCTACTATCACATTTTATCGTTTAGCCTGTTTCTTAACATTATTACAGGTTAACTTTAAATGGATGTATTCGCAAAATTAAAATAATAATTGTCCATAAACATGACGTATATTTATTTTTCCTGTACACACAAAAATGAAATTAAAAATAAAATAAAAGTACAATAAGCACTATAATATTCCTTAACATTGATTTAAACTATTTACAAATTTGAAGTTGTTAAATACAATAGACGACGAAATGCTCTTGGAATATATTAAGTATTAACGAAGCTTCATATTATATTTATATATATGTATCGCTTAAAACCGATGACAATTAAACTAATAAAATAAAATCAAAATAATATACAAACGATATAGAGAGAAAAAACTCTATAAATATACTATATATGTGTTATGATTCCGATTTATAATATACAAAATGCGAAATGTTCATATAAATATAAAATTTAAAAAGAAAATGAGAATAATAGACAAAAGGTCTTATGTTCGAATAAATATAAAATTAAAAAAAAATATATCAGAATAATAGACAAAAATCTTACGAGATGTGTCACGCTGAAACCGCTAAAAGGTAAATAGTAACTTAAAATTAGCGCGTATAAAATGGGTTTAACATAAAAAACAACAAATAACACAATTTACAAATTGACATGATATATTCTTTGTCTGTACCTGTACAATTCAAGTCATGTATTTAAACATAAAAAAAAAATTAATGAATAAATAAATAAAAAAAACTATGTTTATATTATTGCCATGTTGCATTTATATTAGTAATTATTTACAGATTTACCCGGCTTGATAATTATTGTTACATTGAAGTCCAAGAGCTATCATGCTTATTCCATAACAATTTTGCTGTCCTTTCTGCTGTATTAGTTATGGTACGAATCGCCTTTCTTTTATTAGCACCTACTAAGCCAATATCAGTTAGGGCTTTGCATGGGGGACCTTGCAGCAAAACCCTTTACACCCACCTGGATTGGCAAACAGCTTGATTTCTGTTGGGGCGCACCCACCTTCTAACTAGTAATGGACTGGTCCCTCTTATATAAGTCAGTTCTGGGGAGCGAGTGGGAGAGCGTCAGCAACAGCAGTCCAGATAAGCTTACCCGTTACATACCGTTGGACTATAGACTTTGGATATTGTTTCGTACTAACCAACCTTCGTTCTACTAATCACTCTATTGTTAATTGCTCTTATGAATATACCAGTATTTTCCTCTACAACTGTGTTTGTCTTGATTCATACACCGACACGCGGGAAACTCACAACATCTCAATTTCCTTCCTTTGTTTTTACAACTCTTTATTAGTTCGTCATATTTTAACATCTTACACTACATGCTCTTCCCAAGGCACTGTCAGTTTCCACATTATTACTTTCTTAATATTATTAGAGAAGAATACTAAATCTGGGCGTAATGATGTTTGCACGATGTGGTCAGAGAATTTTAGTTTTTTTCCTAAGTTGACCCTTAATTCCCAAGTGTGTTGCCAATGACAGAGTATTTGCTATGTTCGTGTCCTTTTTTGGGGGTTTCTCACCAGCTGTATAAAACTCTATGGTTCTTTTATCTAGGTTTAAAGTATTAGTACTGATGGCCATATTAACTATCTTTGCTGGATCCTTTAAGATTTCATCATGCCTCTATCTATACTGGCCTTCCATTAGTGCTGTCTTACAGCTACTTAGAATATGCTTTAGAGTTCCTTGACACGAACACAAGTGGCATAGTAGCGATTCTGTTTCATACCATAGGTGGAGGTTAGTAGGACTGGGAAGGGTGTCGTATACAGTCTGAATCGGGAACTTTATCTTGATATCATTGCTCCATATATCTGACCATTTGATTTTCCTATAAATCATGGATTCCCAATTGATCCAATTGGTCCACGCACCTTGTTGCCTTAGTCCGACCATCTTTGCCACCCTTTTCTCCTCCTCGCCCTTGCGTACTTCTTCTTGTATTAAAAGGTTCCAGATGAAAAATAAACAAAACTATATAAGGATTTCTTCCAATAGAAACTTTTCCTGCCTAAAAGCAAAAACCTTCTTCTGGAGCCTACAGTGACCTATAAGTAAGCAGAAAATGTTGTCTTACAGCTACTTAGAATATGCTTTAGAGTTCCTTGACGCGAACACAAGTGGCATAGTGGCGATTCTGTTTCATACAATAGGTGGAGGTTGGTAGGAGTGGGAAGGGTGTCGTATACAGTCTGAATCAGGAACTTTATCTTGATATCATTGCTCCATATATCTGACCATTGATTTTCCTATAAATCATGGATTCCCCATTGGTCCACGCACCTTGTTGCCTTAGTCCTACCATCTTTGTCACCCTTTTCTTCTTCTCGCCCTTGCGTACTTCTTCTTGTATTAAAAGGCTCTTTTCTTTACCTTTGGCTCTGTCCACCTGAATGGTAGGAAAAAACCCTAAACTCACTCATCCAGTAGCCACAGCACCTAATATGGCCTTTTCGTGGAGCCTTTCTTTAGCAACATGTAATTAAACACTATTTATTAGAATTTTTATTTATATTATTTATTGGAATGGTTGGCAAAATGTTGGCTAATTGCCAATTCATTCAAACTTTATAAAATGATAAATAATAAGGATTTCATTATAGCTGATTCACATATTTTAATAATTTAGTAAATGTTTATAAATTTATGAATAAAAAATTATTTTTATATTTATTTATAAATTGGTAATTGCATTACATTAGCCTTAATACAATTGTATTGGTTTTTTAAAATTATTCTTGTAAATAAACAATCTAATAAATAGTGATTAATATTTTTGTTGTAAATTCTCAAGAACAAAGAATGTATAAATTCACTTTCATCATATGTTTAGGTTTTATTACAATTCTATTCATCACATTTTAAAACAATAAACATTGTCGAAGAGTGAAGATAGTTAAAATAAAAGTGGTGTCATGAGAAAAACGATCCTTTTGACACATCATTATTTTTGCAGAGACAAAGGTCCATGTTTGCCAAAAAAAGGTTGACTTAAAAGATAATGGTTAATATTCCCAAATTTAAATGATACAGGAATAGGTGAAAAAGCAGTCCACATGTTATCAGAACAAATGTAAAACTTCAAAAAGAAAACTGATGTGACCTGTGTGGCATTGAAAATCTCATGACTGGACAACATTTTCCGCTTACTTATAGGTCACTGTAGGCTCCAGAAGAAGATTTTTGCTTTTAGGCAGAAAAAGTTTCTATTGGCTGAAATCCTTTTTTAGTTTTGTTTATTTTTCATCTGGAAGCTATACGTCAAGCCACTTGCACAAATATATGTTTTTGCTTATTTGTATTAGGTTGAGTCATAAGTAATTTCCATTTTTGTGAACTAAATTGTAACAATGAATGTATCATCCTAACTACTAATCATATATGGTAGTTAAGAATAAATTTGAAGTACACTAACCCATGACAATGCCAATACAAAAGGCTGTAGATTGTGACACTATTTAGCTATGGTAATTGGCTAACTAATTAACCATAGAAATTAAAAACAGGAAAGACTTAAGGCAAGAAAGAGCTATATCGAAAGAGACTGAGCGACATTAAAAAGATTTGATTTTATTTATGAAGAAAGATACTTTTCGCATGAGACAGAACATCCATAAGAAAAAGCGAGATATGAGATTCTGTCAAACCTGATTAATGTCATGTTAAGGGAGTGACACACCAAGAGAAACAGAATTCAGAAAGAAAAACAAAGCCAACCGACACATGGCGGCCATAAAAAAAATTTCGGCTTGAGACCACCACGGTACAGGCAGAGAGAATCGATATTAGTTATCTTTCAGAGATATCATTTAATTTTAATTCCTGGGTCCAACAAAGGGAAATCATCTGGTATGTGTTAGAATTCTGGCATGAGAAAGAAAATTGTAAAGGAAATTATTATTATTGCTTATTCAAACTGTTGACGTCAGACACAGCATCGTCGAAAATGGGCATCTGGTGATAAGATGATTTTAAGGCATGAGAAAAATAAAGAATTTGATTCTCAGGTAAAATACCGACCTCCCAGCTAAAAGTTGACTTAGCAGAAAAACCAGGTGTTGGGTTTTGACAGTGATTGATGAGTCAGTAGAGAGACCCGACTAAGTGAATTTTGGGTGTCCCCAAAAGAAAGATGTGATAAGAATTATTTGGCAATCTGGGGTTTGTAAAAAAAATGTTTTGGCCAAAATAAAAAAAAAAAGAAAAAAAGGATTTTGTAAACAAAATTCTGGATAATAATTTTAAGAGGGCCAGTCTAGCCACACCCACATTGCTGAGAGATCATTGGTCAAGTGGTAGCATGGGTGATAGGCGGAGGTGAATGTATGAGAAAGACAGAGAAGTTGTTAACACCCACAGAGGGGATTGGTATGAGATACCAATGTGAGAGAGGAAATGTCTAGGAGGATAACTCTCCTCCAAACTTCACTCACGGACGAGGGAGAAACCCTCAAAATGGAAAGTGATTAATCTTTCAAAAATGGGAAGTAATTAATTTTCCTGGCCTAAGAACAAAGAGAAATCTTGCTGGGAATTGAGAATTATCGGGAACCCAAGCCACGTCAGGCCCCACACCGGGTTTTGTTCGGTGCCCATATAAACAAACGTCCTTGGGTAGTTTTCACAGTTGCTGTCAGAGTGTTGCCTCACAGAAGCTGACTGAGAGATTTTCACGTGCTTCCGACTTCAACTTCCTACCAAAAGCAAGTTATATTGATGAACGAATTAAGATACCAAAACTTGCTTAAGAAACGCAAAAGTGTCGCAAATCCATAGGAACGGGCTGGGAGAGAAACACACTCCTGTATATAACAGACGGATAAAGATAATTTGTTATTTCTCAACATATTTGAACCTCTTGAGTTTTGTTTTATTGCTTCTTTTACTTACGCTTGTGTGATATCACCTTCACCCCGGATTCAGCTTGCTCTACAGCCTGACGTCTGATTGATTTCGTCTACCTAAGATCAAAGTCACAACATGGGTAGGTTAGACTTGAGATCAAAGCAGTTACTTCGCTAACCGGACGTTGGAAGTGAGCTGGGAACAACAAAGCTGCTATCGAACCGGAAATGACCAGGACACAGGCTGGTGGCAGCGACAAGGAGTCAACCCCAAACACTAGTGGAAGAAACCTTACAGCTTCGCACCGCAACTGGGAGCTGACCACAGGCCGACAGCGCAGTGTCACATATTGGCGTCACAACCAGAGGACATCACATATTGGCACTGCGACCACCGGAGTGTGTCACAGATTGACAAGTATAAATTTCCAGAACTGACCCCAATAGCTGTAACTTTGTGCATGTGGTCAGATCATCAGGGTAATATTCATTTAGCATTCTTAAAATAGAATTGAAGCACTGAATACACATTTATACATCTAGCAGCTGCAACATGTCCATAAAATTTTGGTTGAAAAATACCTTGTGCTCATCAATAGCTTTTTAGACCTTGTGGTCACAAAATATGTTGATGATCAAGCAAAGTTGAATAGTGCCTTATAAATGCAAATCTTTCTTAGACCCTTGAAATATACATATCTTCTCAGTTTCATTTATGTATTAAAATCTGTTGGATTAATGAATAAAAATCCATCATTTCTTTAGAAATTGCTTCGTTTACATTAGAATACAAAACTGAGGAGATGTGTATATTTCAAGAGTCTAAGAAGGATTTGTGTTTATAAGGCACTCTTCAACTCATCATTTTTATTTTCCATGACAATGCAAGGCTATATACAGCAAGAATAATACCAATAAACATTTTGGAACTTGGTTGGTCTACCCCCACTCACCATATTCACCTGACCTGGCACCAACAGGTTATTAAATTTTTCAATAACTGCAAATAACTTTGATGGGGAAAATTCTCTCTAATAAAAACCATATTGAAGAGTTCAACGAAAACTTTTCACATCAAAACCTGCAAAAATTTACTCAAATGGTATCAAAGAGCTGCCCTATAAGCGGCAACAAATGATTGCAAATAAAAGTGGATATATAATTAAATAAAAGAATATGTATGTTTCACCACATGGAATCATCAGGGTGAACCCTGATGATTCCATATGGTGAAACTTAGGTACGTAGTACCTGGCTCATTAGGATTTATTTATTTTATATATATATATTTAAATAAAAATAAAAGAATAAAAGTGAATATGTAATTAAATAAAATATAATTGTACTTTATATTTTGAAGAGTAAAATTTATAAAGAAAACCGGAAATTATTTATGACTCAATCAAATAGAATTATTTTCAAAGCTCCTGCAACATTATTGTCATACAGACTGATAAAAACACAATCTATATTACATATTAGATACAGAATCTATCTTACATATATAAATCTACCATTCATCCTTGCTTTGAATATTGCTACCACGTCTGGTCTGGTGCTCCTGCTATATATAGAGATTCTTGATAAAATACAAAGAAGAATCTGCAATGTTATTGATCCTAACCTGGTATCTTGGCTTCATTCACATTCCCACCACCATAATGTAGCTTCCCTCTGCCTTTGCTATAATAATAATGGTCATTATTCTGATGAACTTTCCTATATGGTACATAGACTTTATGAATTTATGCACAGTACTAGATTGGCAGCAAGGTCTCATCATTTTACAGTTGAAATGGCTAGATGTAACTGTAAGTTCTATGTTAACAGTTTCTTTTCTCACACTTCTCACTTGTGAAACTTTCCTCTAGCATTTATCTTTCCAGTCAACTTTGATCTTCAAAAAATTAAATGCAATGTCAATCGTTATCTTGTTTTTTAATTCCTGTTCTTTTATTGTTCTCTCTCTTTAATAATATATTTTTTCTCATATTCTCTCACACTCAATAACTCCTTGTGTTAAGTGGCTTTATTACCTTGTTTGGAGTGAAATGATTAAACAAAATCAATAGTATTAACTTAAAATTAAACAGAAAGGAAATCATACCTAATTTTTTTTTCTTTTTGATGTTCAACCAATGCAAATCACAAGAACCACTCAAGGTAAAGGGTTACAGAATGAGGTAAATGGTATGGATGTAAGAAGATGAAGTAACAAGTGATGATTATGAGGATATGAAGGATAGATAACGACTAATTCTGTACTTGAACAGTTTAATATTATAGTTTTTCAAGGAAATATAGTTTTTCACTCAGTTTTCTACTTTGTAGAAAACTGAGTGAAACTTTTGTCTCACCAATGGAATATGTGGAGAATGAGGGTGATTTAACACTGTGGATGTCACATTTGCCATGGAAATAGCAATAAGTTTGCAATGTTGCACTTGTGAGAATGAATTTTCAGAGAGGAGAATAAGTCTTCCTCCACAATACTGTGTAAACAATTTTGAATTCTAAGAAGGCTAGAAAGTGATGATTGGACAGCTCCAGCCTCATTGGCAGCAATACTCCATTTTTTTTTTGTCTAATCTGACTCTTGTAAAGATAAAGCATGGCAGCAAAGAGTTGGGCACTTTCTAAAATGATAGAATGAGCTGACCATTTTCCCACCATTCTTTAGTATATATACAAATTCCACTTGAGGTCTAGAGTGAACTTTAGTCCCAAAGCATGTTCTAATTATTATGCTTTTATATTATACTTATTTAGACGCCTCACAGTGTAGCAATGCTTAATGAGTTCATCTTGCAGACTATTCTGTAAGGAATTAGATATTTACTAAGTTCTCTACACTTGTGTCATTGTGCCAAACTAAACTAGGCTTTATAATTATTTACAAAACGACTTTGTGCTGTAATGATGAGCAAGTTGATTCCACAGATCATTATTACCAAATATTATATTCGATCATCACATGTTTCTGCCATTGTGTCAGACAAAGACATGTTTACTAAATACCTAAATGCATCTGAACATTTGCCATAGACATAGTGATAGAGTAGCAATAGGCTTGCAATATTGCACCTGTGGGAAAGAGGCTGAAGTGAGGAAAAATAAGTCCTCCCCACAAAGACATGTTTACTAAATACCTAAATGCATCTGAACATTTGCCATAGACATAGTGATAGAGTAGCAATAGGCTTGCAATATTGCACCTGTGGGAAAGAGGCTGAAGTGAGGAAAAATAAGTCCTCCCCCACAAAGACATGTTTACTAAATACCTAAATGCATCTGAACATTTGCCATAGACATAGTGATAGAGTAGCAATAGGCTTGCAATATTGCACCTGTGGGAAAGAGGCTGAAGTGAGGAAAAATAAGTCCTCCCCCACAAAGTCACATAAACGATTTTGGACCCTGTCAAGGCTGATTAAAATTTACTTTAAATGCCATGTCACTAGGATGTAGGCAGTCATATCTCTTCATAGTTTCTTTTCTTTATTATCTATGAATTATTGTTACTGCTAGGGAAAGAGCTTTGTTGCCTGCTAGACTGACTGTTACCCAAGATTAGAGATCCCATTCTACCCTGTTATTTTGCTGGCCATTGGCCTAGAGATTCATGTTTTTTTTTTTCCAGAAGTATTTGTGAGATAGTGAATGCAACAGACTCAGCAGGATTTTGAACTCAGCTTGCTAATTTTTCTTTCCATGCCAATAATTGTTAAGCCATCCACATATCCCAATTTAAATAGGTTACATTTGCAATAAGTACTCATAAGTACTTTTCATATAGAAACAAAAACTGGCCCACCAACAGCAAAGATGAAAGATATGAAGAGTCCTAGTATAACTTTGTTGCACTGTAGATAAAATTTATTTCATGTGGTTAATCTCTTTTCACGTTACAGATTCAACCAAACAATTATCAAAAAATTATCTCCAAGAAATAGCAAAACATTTGGGAAAAGGATGGAGATCAATTGGTTAGTATGTGCAATTTTTATTTTTATAATTAAACCCTAAATTATTTCACCAAAAACTAATGCAAATTTCAATGTATCCTCAATACCAAAATACATTGTCAATTGAAGTTATTAGGTTGAGTCCTAAGTCATTTATGCTTAAACCCTTAATTATTTCATCAAAAACTAATGCAAATTTCAATGCATCCTCACTACCTATATTGGTAGTGAGGATGCATTGAAATTTGCATTGTCAATTGAAGTTATTAGGTCAAGTTCTAAGTCATTTCTGCTTTTGGGAACCTGTTATAATGTTTTGAAGAATAAAGTTGATAAACAAAAACAGAAATGTTCAACTCATGCTAATATATTATGTGTATGTGTGTGAGATGTAAGCATTTTTGTTTACCATTATTCATGAGTATAGCTTGACAATTCTAAGACTCTTGTAATCTGTTTTCCAATAATGTGTTTTCTGGCTGCAATAAGAGTTAAGATGCAGACTATTATATGCTATCTGATGACAAGTCCTTTGAGGTATTACATATTGAAATATCTTCTGTAAAGCTTCCCAAATTGACCCCTTATAAATTGACATTAATATAGCCTTATGTATTTATTTATAGACTTGGTCAACTGATTGTCCCTGTGAATATATATATATATATATATATATATATATATATATTATATAAAATTATAAAACACAGATTGTGTGTGTGTGTGTCTGTACGTTTATATATTGGATCGGATTTCTTACATTTAAAATTACCTTGCAGTGGTTCTGACAGTGCCAAAAATTGGAAAAACACAATTGTTTTTGCACGAAATCAATTTGAAAACACGATTCTGTCGCCAGAATGAAAGGGAGACAACTCATATCGACTTATTATAAAACCCAGGTTGTTTGAATGTGATTGTGTGTTCGTTTATATATGGGATCGGATTTCCTACATTTTTCAACCGATTTCAACAAAACTTCACTTTTTTTTTTGGCAGGTAGCGTTTCTTATTGTCTTGCACACTTTTTTCTTTATTTTTACATTCAGAATGCTTTAAAATTCCATTTACAAGACAATTGTTTGTAATAAAATTGAAAAATTCTATTCAATCAGTAGACTCATAACGATTGAAAACAATGTTTTTGTTTGAGTTTGGGTTTGACTAATTCGTAAAAAAACCCAAAGAAACAAACAAAAAAAACCTAATTAAGACATGCGTGTCCGTCAACCTTAAACAATAATCTTTGTCAATTTTATTTTTCAGTCTTTATGATGGTCGATACTTGATCTATCTCTTACTCAACTGTTACATCCCCGGGCAACGCCGGGTTCTACTGCTAGTATATGGATGTTAGTTTTATCTCTCTAGCTCATAAGTGCATATAAAAAAGAAAAATTGAGAAGTAAAAGCAGTCAATGATGATACCCCCTGTATGTTGCCTCAAATCTCTTCATCTGTGAGGAAATTGTCCAGCATTCACACTGCCATATCTAAATGGTACAGCCACTCATATCTGAGGATGCCACTCTACTAGAATGGCTAGCTAATTCCTGTTGCATATGTCTGCTCAGGAACATTTGTGTTTGTTCAACATCCACAGAGCCCACCTGTGGTTTAAACTACAACTATGATGAGCCATCCTTAGTTATAGTTTTATTTACTACTAGCAGTAAAACCCGGCGTAGCTCGGGAGTAAACTTCCTTTGAATGGAAGGTCATAACTGCCATACTCATTTTGTACACGGATGTAAGACTGAAGTCTAGTAGAACTGATGGCCATCCACGTAAAAAATATAATGTACACAAGTTGTCGATATTCATCAGCACAACGGAAGAAAAAATTGTAAGGCTTAAAAGGAAGCAATGGACAGCCATGGTAGCATCAACCAATTGCCATTACTAAGACATCTCCAATTAAAAGTTGTCAGGTTCAATACAAACACGGGCCTTAGGAAGTTTTTGGTGAGTTGTGGCAGATGGCTTTGTATTCCAATGGGATGGTTTTATTATCCCCGAGTGCAAGACATTACATGAAGCCCTGTGTCAGTTGCAATGTAGTAAAATGCAATTGTGTGAAAGGTAGATACGTTTTTGCCCAAAAGATGGCGCTGCCACTACCACAAACAGAACCACATAACAGAAGTATGTGAAGGTGCTGGGGCGAGTACTTGTAAGTAGCACAAATTTTTGGGGGGTTTTTAATAGCCAGTTGAGGCAAGCGTGAAGCACACGTAGCGTTACCTAAAGCAGCCCTTATTGGAGAAACACACCAATGGTGTATGGCAGAGAATTCATATTATAACACTGCATGCTGCTATTCTTTTAAATATCTTAGTAATGGCAAGTGGATACTATGACCTTTAAATAAACCAGGTTCAAAAATGAAGGAACCTACGATGCAGCTGACATAAAGATGTGTACATTGCATTTAAACATGACCAACCATGGGCTATAGGACTTTTGCATAGGTAATATTTTTAGCTTTGTTTGTTGGAGAGTAAACATAAACGTTATCCTTACTCCTGACTCGGGAGCAGACTACGTAAAGCTCTCCATGGGCAAAACACTGTTCACCTAAATGCAGACCTGCGACACTGAGCGTCTGTCCTTGCAATTTGGCCATTGTTGTTGAGCCATGCTTGCCATACCCCAGGGCTTTCTGAAGCTCTGGAAGACGCAGTAGATCTGGAATTCCTCAAACGATGATTAGTGGTCTGCACAGTACTTTCTAAAGCTCTGGCAGATGCAGTAGCGCTGGCATTTCTTAAATGACGAATAGCAGTTTGTTGAGGTTGTTCCGAAAACCTGGAAGATGCTGTAGCCCTAGCATTCCTAAGACGATGTGAAGTGGTTTGTTCGGGCCTTTCTAATGCTCTAGAACATGCTGTAGTGCTGGCATTCCTTAAATGCCAAAGGATTGTCTGTGTTGGGGACTCAGAAGCTCTGGCCCTAGAAACGCATATTGCGTCCTGTGAATTCTGTACTAAACGCTCTTCATATGTGTTGTGGTAAACCCTCTACAGTATAATGAACTCTTCCTTCTCTCATAAATACAAGTGTTAATATTACTAACACTATTGTTTTGTATATATCTTCAATATACTTTTTCAACCTACCTTCGACTTCCGTGTCCTTCTTTCTGGCCCCTAAACAGGCCATAACAATATGAAAGTCTAGTGCATCATGATGACATAACTGATGCTACTGATGCCAGCCTTTCAGTCCGTTCAGCGGTACTTCCATGGAGATGCGGGCAGCAAAAAAGTTTTCTTCTTTTAGGCGGCATTTTAACCAATTTTAAAAAGGTAAACATAATAAAAGGTATGTAGTTTTTTTTGAGTGCAAAAAATACATGTAGTCTAAACGTAGGCAGGTTAGAGGGATCCCAAAAATGTATATAACTGTATCAAAAGGGGATCGAAGACAAAAAGTGAAGTTAAAAAAATTCAACTAAAGCTAAAACAGTAGTAGGTAATTTGGGAAGTAAATTCAATAAACGCGGAAACAGATGTAGTTATAACTAATAACTAAAAAAAAACAGTTTGGATATGTAATCAACAACTTGCAGTTTCTGTAAGAAGCAAATGAAGTGAGCCAAGTGTGGGACAGTAATCGTAAAAATTTGAATATGCGTGCGAGTTATGGTATAAAGAGCCGGTTGGCTGGTTGACCTTGAGCACACATACCAAGGTGACGTACGTACGCACGTGTGCATAAGAGAACTGCTTGTGCATATGATTGGATGGGCCCAAGGTTTGACATAAAACTGATCTCCGAATTCAGTGGTGATATGAGTGGACAGTCTGTGGTTGAATGGATCGAAAAGGTGGAACTGGTCTGCAAATTATGCGAGATCACGAAGATTGAACAGATCCTTCCACTACGCTTGAAAGGCGGCGCCCTTGCTGTGTATAGGCAGCTGAGCAAAGAACAGAAAAGTGACATTGAGCAAATAAAGCACGCTCTACTAACCGCATTTGGAACTGACCAGTTCGTGGCCTATGACCAATTCCGGGTGCGGCGTCTGCGACCTGGCAAGACGGTAGATCTATATGTGGCGGAATTAAAGAAGCTCCCCATACTGATTGCACCACTTCCTGAAGAATGGATGACCTGTGCCTCCGTGTCTGGATTGCCTAGTCATGTTAAGCAGATACTTCGCGCATCATCCAGAATGGAAGACATGACGCTCAACCATTTGTTGACCAAAGCCCGTGCTATCATGATCGACAAAAAAGAGGCTGATGAACCAGTGGCCGCAGTTGTTCAGCCAATTGAAATCAAAGAGGATCTGACCCCAGCCATCCGTCGTCATGGCGATGTCACCTGCTATCGGTGCTCTGGGTCGAATCATTTTGCCAAAGACTGTCGCTATCAACGGAAAGCAATTCGCAGCAGGTCGGCGCGAAAAGCACGTCTCGATCTACAAGTATATCAGGGGCGAATACGAAAATGAATTGCAGCTTTGGATAGCAAACAGCTGGCTTGCGCCGTACCCCGAGGAGGAGTTAGGGCCGCCTCAAGGACTGATTTCGTTGATGACAATAGTGCAAGAGAATAAGGGGAAAGTGAGACTGGTCATGGACTACAGGGAATTGAATACCTTTGTAGATGCATATACGGTCAACGGGGACGTTTGTGCCCAGAAATTGCGGGAATGGCAACAGCAAGGGAGCAACGTGGCCACCCTCGATTTAAGAAAGGCCTACCTCCAAGTCTGAGTCCACCGATCACTCTGGCCCTTTCAGACTGTCATGGTAAAAGGACAGAGATATTGCCTCACTCGATTGGGATTTTGTCTTAATGTGGCACCAAAAATCATGTATGCAATTATGAATGTGATCATGTCGCAGGATGAGGAAATTCGAAGGGCAACATCATCCTACATTGACGATGTTTACGTCACTGAAAACGTGGCCTCTTCAGTGAGGGTTAAGGAACATCTGGAGCACTTTGGCTTGGTGTGCAAGGCCCCAGAGCCGCTACAGGATGGAGCAAATGTACTTGAACTACACGTCAGTAGTGATGGAGAAAAACTTCACTGGAGGCGAGGTAGAGACGTCCCAGATGTTCCACCAGTGATCACTCGTCGGAGTACCTTCTCCATGTGTGGGAAACTGGTAGGCCGTTTTCCCATATGCGGTTGGCTCAGAGTGGTAGCAGCAGCCATAAAGCGCCGCATAACTTCTGTTTCGTCAGGATGGGATGACGAGGTGCGCGACATTACCCTAAGATGCATGATAACTGAAACTCTGGAGAGAGTAATGCAAGACGATCTCATGCGAGGTGACTGGTGCATTAAGGGGAACGAGCTCACCGTTTGGGTGGATGCCACCTCGTTGGCCATGGGTGTCGCCCTTGAGGATAATGGGTCTATCATAGAAGACGTCTGCTGGTTACGACCTGAAAATGATGCACGACACATAAACCTGGCTGAACTAGACGTCACTCTGAAGGGGGTTAACCTGGCGTTCCAATGGCAAGCAACAGTGCTACACATCGTCAGCATGCACTCAGCGTTGGATATCAGATGCACTTAGCGGAAGAGCGCAACTGACCACCAAGGCATCGAGTGAGATGTTGATACGAGGGCGGCTCACCACGCTGATTGAAATTATCAAAGAGTACAACCTGTCTGTGGATGTAGTGTTAGTTAAATCGGCAGTCAACAGGGCAGATGCATTGACTCGCATTCCACAACGTTGGTTGGCTGCTGCTCGGAAAGAGTCTGAACCTCTGCAACTGCCGTGTACAGCTTTTTTTAGCTCAGTATGGACCTCGAGTGGATCATGAGCATACATGAACAGTGTGGGCATCCCGGTATTAAACGGACGCTCTACTTCTCGAAGATGGTCGACCCAGCAGTCAAAAAGATGGATGTTAGGACAGTAGTGCAGAGGTGCGGGGTGTGCCAGTCAATTGACCCAGCACCGGTGCAATGGCAAAAAGGAAATTTGAGTACTACCCATGTTTGGAACAGGCTGGGGATAGTGCTGGCTGCCAACATGCGTAACATCTATTTGACTATTATTGACCATGGACCCTCTCGCTTCGCCATTTGGCGACTACTGCATCAGCAGGACACTTCCAGCATAATACGTCAATTGGAGTCCATCTTTTATGACCGGGGGCCACCTGCAGAAATATTGACAGATAATGGTGCAGCGTTTTCTTCAGAGCAATTCTCACAGTTCTTAAGGAAGTGGGGTGTGCGGCTTCAGTTCTGGTGCACCTACGTGCTGGCAGGAAACGGCATAGTAGAAAGGAGCCACCGGTCTATAAAAGTGATTACAGCCAGGAAGTGATGTTCGATCCCCGATGCAGTCTATTGTTATATTGCGACACCTAAAGACGGTGTTTTGCCTACAACTGTATTTAAAGTCGGATCCACTGAGTTTTACCTCAAACATCAGTACTCTATCTGCGGACATCAGCGTGGCCAGCTGTCCAGAGGCGAATGGCAGCTCAACGGATGAGAGTTCATCTGAGGATGAGGACCCTCTCATCCCACTCAGAAGGAGTGCCCGGCAGAAGAGGCCTGCCCCAAGTTGCACGGTGTGTGATCATGACAGCGAGACACGGGATGAATCTGGAAATCTGCCACCTCGGAGCAAGCGAGTTCGCACATGTGTGGTTATCCCAATATGTCAAGCGTGTAAGTTGTATATATGCGGATGCAGTCACCAGACAGATGCGACCATCTCTCGAACCAAGAAGCTTTGTGATCTTAAGATCAGGGGGGCGTGTAATGAGTTGGTCGGTCAACTTGAAACCCCCCAAAGCGAGTGGAGGTGGGCAGGCGCGGGAACTGTGATTGGTAGCTGGCTTGTTAGTGTTTTGCATAGGTGAGTTACCAAGCTCTATGTAAAGGGCTGGAATGAGAAGGAGGGCAGTTTCAGTCTCAAGTGGAGACTGTGCTCGTCACTACGACAGCAGGAGAGAAAGAGACAAAATCATTTATTTTTTCGTGACACATTCCAACACAGTTCCTTATCCCAAAATAGGAATTGCTTTTTTGATTTACGTTGTCACTGATGTAGCACAATCTCTCAAAATCAGAAAATGGGATTTTCAAGCTTCATTTTTCTGTGAAAATTTTGAGCAGCCAGAAGATATGAGGTAGTTTTATTGATCAAAAGTTGAAAATACAAGCGTTTTTACACTTCTTAGGAACAAAATTTGAAGCAATGTTAATTTCGTTTACTGATGGATGATGAAGGCATTTAAGTAGCACGAATTTAGATGAAAACATGCGAGGACATTTTTGGGCAGCAATGCACAGTAGTAAAATTATAGTGAGTAGGTGCATTTTGCTACATGTAAACAGCATGAAAAGACATAACAAGTGTCCCCTCGAATGGAAAAATGCAATCAAATGTGAAAAATTGGACAATTGGGGGGCACCGATTCTGTCCACTTGGCTTAAAAGTGGTGGCGTGAAGTGGCATGAAATGTATTAGTGATTGCTCACTGAATTCAATCCTATACTTTAGTAGGTTAAATGGGCTACAAACACCTCAAAACCTGGTTTTTACTGATTTTTCTGGTAAAATTTGACATGTAGCTTTGTAAATCCCTCTTAAAATGGCCTTTACTGTACAAATGCAGAAAACATGGAAAGTAATGCATTGAAACATTAAAAGATCCTTTTTAAAAACCATGGTATTAGCGTTAAATCCTGAAATAAAAGTAGGCTACCTGAAACCTCTACCCCATTTGGGATGCTTGATGTGCGCACACATGACACCCCCCATTCACACATGATCTCGCATGACCCTGGAGCGTAAATGGGCCAATCAGCAGCAAGCATTACACATTGCGCAAGCCACGCATGACTATTAGCACTAATCCAATTGGCTTTTGGAAGCGCAAAGTTCGGCTGCGACAGAAATCCTTCATTGTGATAACTTTTGCATCCAAAACCAAAATATGGCCATTCTTGTCCTTTCGTATTCCCATATAAGCACTTAAATCTGACTTTTTTCTAATTATGCTACTGCTATTAATTCTGACATGAAAAGTGCCCATATCTGCTTGTGTGCAGTGAATGCATATAATTACACACACGTCCGATGAAAAATCGATAATAATGATTTAAATATTGACTTAAATCAATTTTTGGTGCTGTCAAAACCTCCGCAGGATCATTAGCAGTAACTGTGTCAAATTTGGTTCAAATCAGTTGAAAAATGTAGGAGATCTGATCAAACAAATAATCGAACACACACATACACATTCTGCCTTTTTTATATATGATGATCAACAGTCTGAACAAGGCCAGCACACTCAAACCCTCGGTCACGATGACTTGTGACTTAATGCGAGCACAACCACAGACGGCTCCCAACCCTTTGTTGAATTTACTGGTGTAGACTGTTTTCATTCCACTGCCTATGTCTAGGGATATCTCATTTCATTCTTATTTTTAGTATGGTTCAGTTATTGCTTGCCCTGTTTCCAGTGAGTCAAAGTACACACTGCCCAGCTCAGGGATTGTCACCAAATTCCTGAACTAACACTTTAATCGATAGGTTATTCAAATCAATATACACATTGAAGACTGTAGGGTACTGTATGAGAATTGGTTGGAAGTACACACAAAAACTGTAACTGCATTAGAAATACCTAAAAAACGTTTTTTGTAAGGTGTTGTAAACTTTTGCGTGGTACTGTATTTCCAGTCAGACCAATATTTTCATCTTTGTTGTTATCACAACATTTCAGTCATTGTACCCTCCACCCTACTTCAGGTGTTTGTTGATCTGGGTAACCTTCAGGAAATTTTGAACTAAAGCCTTTATATAATCTATGGCAGTTATTCTTGTTCTGACCATGTCTAGGGACATCTTGTCTAGTACTGCTCAGTTACTTCTTGTCCTGTTTCCACTGAGTCCAATTATATTGAACTCACAATTACTATCTCACCAAATTCACAATCCTGTAGCAAGGCCTCTCTGATTGGAAGGTTCTGAGGAGTGTAGTACAACCTCTTAATTGCTGTTCTTCCCAGTTCCACTCTGACCCGGTTTAGTAGCACCTGTTAGGATCCCAGCTGAAGGCAAATAGTTACCCCCCCAAAACTGTAGTCAAAACACTATGAAAGTATAAAAATAGATTTTTATAGTAAAAATACCAGCTATACATTAAAAAAAAAATATTACCAGCAATAGATTTAACTCTCGACAAAAACCCTCTTTACAAAAATATGTCAATGAAAGCTGTTCTACAAACTGATTTCTTACAAAGGATACATATTCTATTCATACAAACCTATCCTAAAAATCTTGTCGGTATTAAATAACTTATTACGGTTGATATGCTATAAACAATATAAACCATACCAAATTCATAATCTACTAATCTACTACTGTTCTGTGGGATAATTCTGAGTGGAGATCTTGGAACATAATTTTTTCAGCTGTACTTTTTTCAGAAAATTCAAAAATGTCATGAATAATTTGACAGTCATTCACACAATTTCATTTTTGTATTTGCAGGTCGATATTTGGGTATAGATGATGCTGAATTAGATTCAATAAAATTTGACTACGACAAGGAAGGCTTAAAAGAGATTTGTTACCAACTGCTAAGAACTTGGTATGAAAAAAATCCTGCTCAATGCACATATGGAAATTTGGCTAGAGCCTTACAAGCATGTGACAAAGATGATGTAATCCTTCAATTACAATATGACAAATGATATTTCTTTGTGAATAATAAAATAATAATAATTTTCATGCCTGTTTTCCGGTAAAATAACAAATTTAGAAAGACTTATGAAACTTTCGAGTCATTCCATGTCAAAACACCAGCAAAAAGTTGAAATCTGCACCAATCAACACCAAATTACTTGAAATTTGGCACAAATGTTCCCCTCTATGAGTTAGGAAAGTGTGCCAAATTATTTTGTACTAGACTTTACCATTACAATTTTAAAGGAGGGGTGTATAATTTTACTATTTTGCCTCTGAATTAAAGCCATGCAGTGTTGCCAAATCTCAGTGATTTTTAAAGATTAAAGAAAAATACTTCCATACCTTCAATATTTCTGAAATTTGGTATGTAGGGTAAATAAGAATTGTAGAATCCAAATATTTAACTATTTCAATGGAATTTCTTTGCAACAAGTCATGGTAAACAACCGTGTGATGGCATCAGTGCAACAGGGAAAAGGATAGAGTCAAAAGAAAGTCTCCAAAGACCAACTATCAAGCAAATCTTTTCTACAGAATCTATGTTTGAATATTGTAAATCTGCAATTGAAGGTATCAAATTCATTCTGGTTGAAAAGGAAGAAATTGAGGAGTTTCACCATGACATTCAAAAATGCATCCACAGTCCCAGGAACAAGAAGTTTTCATCAATTTATTCCATTCGCCAGAGATAAAATAGCTATGAAACAATGTAGCAAAGATGAAAACTATGACCTAATATATGACTTTTCTATTGGGGCTGAAGAAAAACCAGTATTTTTTTTTGTTTCAGGATATGTTTCTTGCAAGTGCGACAATAAAATTTGGATTGGCATGGTCCTGGAAATTGATATAGAGAATAAGGACTTGCTGATTAAGTTCATGCACCCAGCTCTTCCATCACATTCATTTTACTGGAAAGAAGATTTTAAGGATATATGTTTTGTACCATTAATGAATATTCTGTGCACTGTTGATGTTCCTACAAAAGCAAATAGTAGAGTTTATCATTTGTCCAAGATGGATAAATTATCTTTGAAAAAAAATTATATCCAAAACAATTTAGTCTATATGCACAACAAAATTTAGTGCATGGTGTAGTTTAAAATGTAATCTTTTAAAGACTCTTTGTATATTCATTTTTATTATGATTTTCTCCTGAATGAAACAAAATTCAAATATTTGTTTCATGAAAATAATTTTGAAAAATTATTTAAAAAATAAAAATGGAAATTTAAAAAAAGTAATGAAAGCATTTCCTTCAACTCTATAAATTTTTTAAGTGCCAACTACAAATATTGTTTTAAAGATTCACATTTATCTTATGACTTTTTTGAGAATGAAAAAAATCAAATGTTTTTTTGTTTCATGAAAATAATTTACCAAAATAAAATTAAAAAAAACACAAATAGAAAGAATTTCTTTTAACTTCTTGAATAGTATTTACAAATTTTCTGTGCACTGTTGATTATCACACATGAAGCATTTTTACCATTTTTAAAGACAATCTATCTGTACAACAAGTAATATCTGCAAAATATATATAAATTATTTTTTTTTTTTTAAATTGATAAAAACAATCTTATTGAATAGTTTAAGAAGTTACTTAGCACAATATCAACATTTTCAAGGTCATGGAGCATTAGAATGATTGTCTTTAATTATAATCTTTCTCAGAAATCCTGCGCATACATAGGAAAAAACTCTAAACTTGGCAGGGTCATATCTTCTAAAGTAGACTTAAAACCCTCACAAAATTTTTTGAACTTGAGTAAGCATTATGAAAATTGAAGAGGATGTATTTTCAATAGACTGACCGTAAGCTACATAGATGAAAAGTTGTTGATTTTGGGGTCATGTATTTGGGTGAGCAAAATAAAATTTTCTATCAAGTGTAGGCTTGAAATAGTTAAATATTTGGATTCTACAATTCTTATTTGCCCTACATACCAAATTTCAGAAGTATTGAAGGTATGGAAGTATTTTACTTTCATTTTTAAAAACACTGAGATTTGGCGACGTTGCACAGCCTTAATTTAGAGGCAAAATAGGAAAATTTTACACCTCCCACTTAAAATTAGAAGGGTAAAGTCTAGTACAAAATAATTTGGCACACTTTCCTAACTCATGGAGGGGAACATTTGTGCCAAATTTCAAGTAATTTGGTGTTGGTGGGTGTAATGTCCTCGTGAATTGACATGGAATGACCCTTTCAGGACTTATTCAAAAATGAACAGATTTATTTTTGAAATTATTATTTTTAGAAAATCTTGGTAAAAATTTTTTTTACATCTGTTAACCCCTACTTATTTAATTTCATAAAATTTCTAGAAATTAAAATTGTCCCCCAAATGTTTTTTATTAGTAAAAAGCAGGATTACTTGAAGAATGTAAATCAATATTGTTTTTGTTTTTTTCAAACTTTTACCAATTTGCCTAAAATCTGCTCCAATTTTTAAAATAAAAACTGCAATAAAACTATCTAATTATTTAATTACATAAACTTTTTATTGTTTTTATAAATAATATATATTAAGGACATTATAGTCTGAAGAGAAAAAATTTTTCAATGAATTTTTACAACAATTGTTTGTATTTTTCTTTTTTTAATTATAATAATTTATAAAGTTTCAAAAATGTTTTTAAAATTCTTCTAAGCATTGTCAAATTTAGATTATTAAGTTATTAAATGAAGACTATATTTACTAAGTGAAAATTGAAAAGCTTAATACAAATCATCACAGTAAAAGTTTTTAAAATAATCTAAAACAATTTTTTTGCGTGTCTAAATGCTCTTTTTTTTAAAGCATGGTGTTTCATACCTGACATTATTGTTAAAAGGTCATGTCTTTCAAGGCTTGTCACCTTTACTGAAAATTCTGCTCATAAAATTTTCAACTGTGAGCAATTGTTTCATTTCACTTCCAAGAAGGGTTGAAGAGGCATACGAAGAGAAAAACGTCCCTTTTCAGTGCCACAAAATATTACAAAAAGTTTTATAACTGTTATGCATGCTAGCAATTTCTTTTTCATACAACATTGTTTGAGGTATTGGATTATGCTTAAATAAAATAAGTGTACAATTACCTCAGTAATAATACCGCCCACCACCAGTGAATTTTTTTTCCCCCCCTTTGATTTAAATTAAATTTAAATTTGAGCAAGGGAATGACTCCTATCCAAAATATAGAAGGAGAAAGCCAGAAGATAGAGGTCACATCAAAATGAGACAGTCTGGACATCAAGTTGAGCAAGAAATCACAAATCAGTGGATAGTGCCTTACAATACATATTTGTTGTGACAATTTATCTGTCCTATCAATGTTGAAATCTGCTCATCAATTCAATCAAGTATGGAGGTCACATTGGCAAGATCGTTGAGTAATATTGAAATGCATTATTTTTCTCCAAACATTATAGCAATGATTTAAAATCAATTATTTTCTTACAAAAAAATGTGTGATATGCAGCAAGGCGCAGGTAATTCAGCTAGTATTATTATATTATCTCAGTTATTGAATTAAAAATGTAATAACTGATAATATAATAATAAATTTATTTATTATATTATCTCAGTTATTAAATTAAATTACCATATTATCACACTTATTAAATTTTTTAATTTAATAATTGCAATAATGAAATGCCATTATAGAGGTAACTCAATAATTTATGAATTATTATTCATTTAAGAAATTTTTATATTATTTTAAATTTTATTGTTTTCAGAAAGCATCTTCAAATGTAAGGTTCATGTACCTTAAAAAAATTTTAAAATATTAGATATTTGCTTAAAATATTTTGTTAATTTTAAAAAATTACCTGGTAGTTAAAAAACAAAAACAAACCATTTTTACTTAGAATCCATAAATTTATGTTAATTCTGGTCCACCATACTTAACCAGTCAACACCTTAGGTTGACAATATATTGATGGAGATGTGAAAATAACAAGACTTTGTGGTTAAAAAATGCTTGTATACAACTTTTTATGCTATAAGTAATATTTGTTTCAGAACATATCTATTTAACTTTAAATTTGCTAATTTTCTGCAAAAAAAAACGTTTCAGAAATATTTTGTTTTTGCGAGATTTTTAAAACTGAGAATATGTCAAAATGGCCATTTCTATTGTTTTTTTCTGAAAAAAAAAATGAATCAAAAATTATTCGAATTTCTATTTGAAATACACCACTATATTTTGCTTTCTAGAATTAAAAAAATTAATCCTTTAGCTTTTAATTAAAGCTAAAATGAAAATATCAAGAAAGATTTTTCATTTATGAAAATTAATTTAAACCTTAGGTTTACCAAATTTTTGGAGGTGCCTACCTATATATATATATATATATATATATATATATATATATATATATATATATATACTTCAAATAAACATGATACCTAATGTTTAAAATGAACTTTTAAAAATGAAAAATCTTTCTTGAAGCTTTTATTTAGTTTTAATTTCAAGTTAATAGATTAAATTTAATATTTCCAATACGCAAATACTTTGCTCTATTTCAAAACTAATTTAAATTGACTGGAAGCAGTATATTTTTTATTTTTTTGAAATCACTAAAAATCACCATCTGTCAATACAATGTAACTCACTTTATTAAAAAAATCTTTCAAAAATAAAATATACTTTTCTGAAACTTTATTTGAGGAATATTAGCTTTTTTAAAGTTGAATTATTCTGATTTGAAATAAATATCACTTACTTTTAGTTTAAAATATCACAGAAATGCATTTTTTAACACAGGTGTTTTTTATTCGGTGTTGACAGCTGGAAAATTGATTATTTTTTTCTATGGGGTACATTTCTGTAAAAATTTGTGTGCTGGTGGCACTCCCACCTTGTTTGGGGTGAATTTCTTTAAAAAAAAAAATAAAAATAAAAAATAATAAAGACAATATGACAGATTGTTTAATTAAAATAAATTATATAAATATGTTGTTGAACATTTTTTGAAATGGTTAATCTGTGAAAACTTGAAATTTTAAAATTTGACTACATACCTCAAGCATCACGCAGTTCACTTAAAAAGTATTAAGGTGTCCGGAAAATAACCACGTTTTATCAGAAAGGATAAAAACACAAATGTAAATTAAATTTATTTAAATACTATTTATCAAAAATGTAATTATCCTCATTTTCAATGACGGAAAGGCAAATTTTTGATCAGTCTTTAAAAAATCTGGGATTTTTCTCTGACAAAAAAGTTTGAAAGAGTTTTCAACTTCTTTGTTTTTTAATATTCTGCCACTCATCAAATGTTCTAGCGCTCAAAACAAATAAAAATCTCTAGGTGTTAAATCTGATCAGTATGGAGGATATGGAAGAGCCTTCCATCCTAACAATCTTATTTTTTTCTTGGGTTGGTTTTGCAGAATGTGGCTCTGCATTGCCACACTGAAGAATAACGCGTTTTCTGTTTATCAAAGCAGGACAGTTTCAATGTAATGCTTCATTTACACAGTAAAGATGCTGACAATAAAGGTCTGCAGCGAGGATCCTTCCACGTTCCATTAGCTTGTAATGGAAGACACTTTTCATATTCAATCAGATGCAAATTTCGGTAGTGTTCTACTTTTGATGTTGGCACTGGTTTTGTACTAACACACAAAACCAATTTCCTTCATTTGTAACAATGTGATATGAAAATGAAAAACTGGCATTTCTGATTAAAAGATGATTGCATTAAAAGACATTGCATTTAGTTCCCAAGTGAAAGCTGATGAGGAACCCAAATTCCTTCTCAGCAATTTTTCCCAATTAAACTCTGAAATGCAATAATAAATGGCACTGTCTGATAGAAGAGATGATAGACTAATTCTAAATGCAGTTTCTTACCATTCAACCTTATATTACTCTTAATTCATAACTGTGAATTGTGCAATAACTTTCCAAGCACACAAATAGGAGAGATGATAAACTAATCCTAGATACAGTTTCCTACCAGTCAACCTTGCTTCTGCCTTGGTTGGTGGACTTATAACAGTGAAATACATAAGTACTTTGTCTACCTGAAGCCTGTTCTTTTTATTGTCCCTTCTCAGTAAAATTTTCTTCCTTCACATTGTAATTGGTTAAATGTTATTGGCAGAAATGGCCAACAAACAGAATTGACAAAGTTTTCAATTAACAATAGCAAGTGGAAGAAAAGAACAGGGCAAAAAATAATATCGCACAAATGATATATACAAGGCAAAACAACATCAATAAGGCAAAAGTTCACAAACTAAGAATGATGTTAACAGACAAAAGGAGATACAGACAAGCGATCACAGTGTTCTGACTTCAAGACAAAAAAGAACAGAACTGAGTCAGATGAGACTGAGAATTCATCTATCTTATTGGCTAAGAAGAAATCCCAGATGTATCTGTGGGTTTGTCTATAAATTTGGGGAGGGAGATGTTTTTGCAGTCATTTTGTCTATATTCTTGAATAGGCCTATCAAAATATGATAGATACTGATCCTGAAAGACTATTCAGAGCACAACTCCATAATCTCTTGAGACTGACAGATTCTTCTTTTATGTACTATATCTCTTCAAGACTTGGACAATCATGACTCTCCATGATTTCCTGATCTTTTTCATATTAAAATTTGTCTTGTTATCTCTCTTAATCTCTGTTCTCCCAACAATTTACAATTTAAGTTCATTAGGTAGGTTATTTACTGTTTTCTTTCTTGGCTCCAATATGTCCTGTGAGTGTCAAATTCTCCAAGCCCTCTTTCTTCATTATGTGCCTTAGGAGTTTCAACTATCTCTTTCTGATGCTAAATATAAGTATCCTTTTTGTTTCCATTTTCTCTAAAACTTTGTTGTTGCTCACTTGTCCAGTCCAAAGCATTCTTATCATACTTCTGTAGAACCACATTTCTGTTGTTTCAAGTATCTTCTTCATTTGTGAGGTGATTGTCCAGCATTCACTGCCATATAGGATGACAGATATTACATAACAATTGTCTATTCTTTTTGTTGTAATGAAATTTTCCTGTTTCTTAATACTTTGCTTATCTTTTGGAAGGCATCTTTTACTATCCCGATGTGCCTTCAGATTTCTGTGTTGCATTTTGTATCCTCTGTTAAAACATTTCCTGGATATTTCAGTTTTTGTCAGTCAGTCAGTTATGTGCCATGTGTGATACATGCTTAGGCAATCATGTATCTTTCAATACATGACTGACGAGGCAGATTTTTTTCTCGCAGTAGGTTGCTATTTCTTTCTGTGGTAGACCATTTTCCATCTAAGGCTACAGAACCTGGTCTCTCCTGCTATTTACCCATAGCTGGGGGGAAAAGAGGATTCATACCTTTCCCAAGGGTATTAGCATGTAAGTGAATGTAATGGATTTGAATGGAATTCAAATTCGGCTCTCCAATTCTTCAATCCGAGCCGCTATCCATTACTCCACTTGTTTGATTTCAGTATCTCTAATTTGTAATTTGCATATAAGGCTGTTTTTTTGCTGACAACCATATATTCTGTTTTCTTATAATTAATGTTTAGTCCTTTCTTCTTGCTTTCCTTTGCATGAATATTTTTCAATTATTATTATTTAGTAAATCTGAGAGGATCAGTTTATTACTTAATAACACAAGAACAATGCCCCACTTTATGATGTAAGAAAACAGTGGCATATTTAAGTATTTATCTTACATTAATTCCTCACAGGTGAATATTTACTGTGTAACCATTTATTATTGTTTTACTCTGTCCTTTGATAAAGTCAGTCTTTTCAGCTTAAGTTTTGTAGACATCTTTTGTCTGCCATGGTCATAACAAAGTCACAACCAGTGCAAGAACGATAACTCTAGTACAGTACTTACAACTATTATCAAGACACCTTGGGTCAATGTTTGAAAAAATATGGATAATTGAATGCATAAATTATTTAAAAAGAATGAAGAAAAAATAATTTTTTGAAAGAAAATTGTCACATAACATTTTCAAAGGCTTTGTTCAAGATTTTGTCCAGTTTATATATATGAGAAAATGTATCTATTTTTGTCTGTTTCAAGCTAGCATTTATCTGATGTTAACTACCAAAGCTGAGTTAAAGTAGTTTGTCAGGATAGATTCTGGCTGAAAGTGCTTAAGTAAACTTAACTCAAACTTAAGCATTCCTCAAAGTCAAATATAATGACTGCTTGTGCTTGAAATTTGGCACTGGGGTTGTTAAACTTCAACATGAGCAATATCATTATCAACATCCTCTTCAGCATTTTCTTTATCTATGGGTTTAGTTTGGATAACTGAATTGCTTGAATCATTTCAATTTTTTTTCTGTCTGGGTAACATAATCGAACTCCAAACAATCGTGATACAGATAATTGAGGAATCACTGAAAAAATTTAATTTACAAACATTATAGATAAAAATTTAATGAAAATTTATAAAAATAATTCAGCAAAAGTTTAAAAATATTTTCCGTGGAGAATTGGTGTTTGTATCATTTGATTAATTTTTTTTCAGATTTCACAGGCAAAAATTTACAATGAATATTTATTTTTGAAAATATGACTTAATTTTTCATTGAGATTATTAAATTCTTTTGGTTGCTAATGACAAAAGAGATGTTTTTTTTGTTTTGTTTTTTATTAAATAAAGATTTTTGAACAAGTGACAAATGTAAAGTTTAATGCTATAGTGGTATGCAGCTTAGGTGTTAAAATGAACAGTTGATTTACCTACACCGAGAAGATTAATGGAGGATGGTAAAGACAAAGAAACATGGGTAATTTTAACAAAACAAGGACTTTATTTATGAATTCACGTGCTTGAAGTTGTATTAGTACCTCATTTCAAGAAAATAAATCAGAAATTTTTAAAGTCCATAGTTTTAACAAATTGTCATGAGGAAATGTTCATACAACAGATTAAATGATCTGACACAAAATAATATTCAAAATGTTTATAACAAACGTAAGAGAGTTTGTTGCTCACAGAAGAGATATATGGTTTACATCCGTTCAGAAGTTGGCAAGAGATAGTTTGAAATACTTAATTTTCTTGGATTATTGAGAGAAAGTTCTTTGAAGTGCCATCTGCTTGGTTAAAGGCTGATAATATAATTTATGAATAATTTTACACTGCATCAACGCTGGTCACAGAGAACTGAAACAAAACTCTTCACATGATTTCAGACACTTTCCCTTATTAATTTAATTTTTCTCCTCATTTTATATCAAAAGGAATTTTGCATAGGCTTACTACTTTCTTTTCTTCTTGGCTCAACAGCTAATTTTGTGAAGACAAGGTATTTGTTATGGTCCAGATTGATGAGGATATTTCATCATTCTAAAAATAACCTTGTCATCAATGATGATAGAAAAGAAGGGTATTTCATCATCCTAACCCTCATCATTATAAAAATGACCTTTCACCACAAGCGAGTAGAGTAGAGAATAGTAGAGTAGACTAAGGTACCTGTAGCAGTAGTCAGTGATGAGTAGGCAAGTAGCAGTACAGAAACACACATCTGCCACCACTCTGTGAAGATCAAAAACAGATGTCATCCTCACAAATGAACTTCTCAGAACCAAACCAAGTAAGCACTTGTGACACTATTTAGCGTTTGGCTAACTAATTAAGCATGGAAATTAAAAGTGAGAAATACTTAAGGCGATAAGAAGCTATCACGAGAGACATACTGAGCGATGTTAATTTTTTAACAAAAGAAAAATGGGTAAAGATTTTATTTTTATTTTCATTTGCGAAGAAAAGTATTTTTTCGCAGAAGATAGAAAATTCGTAAGATCTCGGATCTGTCAGAATTAATTTATGCCATGACACGGCGAGGAAAGGCAGACAGCAATCTGCCCATGGCAATAATGAAAATTTCAAATTGGTCAAGAGGCTTACAAAGCAGAATGCTAGAAGATAATCGAAAATTGGGTCAAGCACGCGCCCGAGAAAGAATCAGGAGAGACCACCCCAAAGAAAAAGGAAGGAAGAAGAGAAAAAGAATAAGCCATTAACTATCTTTCAGAGATATCATTTGATTTTGGAAGGAGAACCACCTGTGTTATGTCCAGAACTTGCCATGATAAAAGTTTGTTACCTGGACAGACTGTTAGCAACAGAATGCGATGATGTTGAAGAAGACAAAGGGATTCAGTTGACTACCTAGATAATAACTTGGCGAAAATCCCGTTGATGAATCCCAGATGACATCAAGTTAAGATAGAGATTTAATGTCCACAGTACGATTCATGGGGGTTCTAGTCGGTGAAAAAGAAAGAAAAGAAAAAGGAAGATAATTTTTTTCTTTGAGCGATAATTGTAAACTGAGGCCAGTCTAGCCGAGCGTTCATTGGCTGAATGGTGGCGTGAGCGATGGGCGAAGGTAAACATATGAGAAAAAAGGGAAACCTGTTGACGCCCTCTGAGGGGATTGGTGTGAGATACCAATATGAGAAAGGAAGAGTTTGGGAGGACAATTCCCTTAAGAACCCCCCTAAAACAGTTGGAGTCACAGAGTTGAGCTGTGAGCTCAGAGACCAGCCTCGCAAAAGCTAACTGAAAGATTTCCAGGCATTCTGACTTAGACTTCTAACCAAAAACAATTTTTTTTTGAAGAATGACTTAGACTCACACTGCCAAAACAAGTTTTACGAATATCGCCTGAAGATACCAAAAACCAGTTTATTGAAAAACAACTTAAGATATTAAGACTCGCCTAAGAAACACAAAGTGTCATGTATCCATAGAAGTGGTTTGGGAGAAAGATGCAGTCCTGTATTCAGCAACCAGATATAAAAATACTTGGTATTCTTTTTAACACATTTGAATCTTTCGAGTTGTTACTTTATTTTCTTTTACATATACTTGTGCGGTGTCACCTTTGCCCCAAATTCAGCTTGTACTACAGCCTGACGCCTGATTGATTTTGTCTACCTAAGATCAAATCACAACGTGGGTAGGTTAGACTAGAAATCAAAGCAGTTACTTCAGTAACCAGAGGTTGGAGGCGAGCTGAGAATGACAAAGCTGATGCCAAATCTAACCAGATTTCCATCCGAATCAGCCAAGAGTTAGATCGTCACAAGATAGCACGGGAGGACCAGGGTGACATCACACACTGACTTTTAAACAAAAGAGACACTGAGAACATTTTTACACACACCATACCAATATTCTGTAATTCACATCACAAAAAGAAAATACAAATTCTTGTTATTTATGTCAATACGTGTCTCAAGTTTTTATTGTTGTTATTGTTTTATGCATTTTAATTCATGTCATTAACATCAACCCCATTACATATTCACTGGTCCAAAACAATTTCACATAGGCTCACAAATTTATTTCCTCTTTCTTTTCAGCTCACCAGTCACTTTCTTTGAAGGCAAGGTTTTCATTTGTCCAAAGAAAATTTCATATAAGCTTGCAAATTCCTTTTCGTCTTTTTCCTCAGTCCTCTGAATTTGAAGAGAGTGTGTAAAGGGAGTGATTATTATTTCACACTCACTACATTACAATTTTTGTATCAGAAACATTTTCAAAAGAATTTTATTTTTATAACTGTTACATTATTTTTTGTAATGAAGACCAAATAGGAAATAACTCAAAAAGTCTGAATTAACTCCTTTGATTATTCTTCCTATAAATCTAAAAATATTCATTCTTCTAAGTTACATAGATTTTAGTTATCTATCTGTTTTACAATTTGAAATTCCACCTCAAAATTTCTCTCTTGAAAACCGACTAGTCAAGATCAAATTTAAAATTAGATTGCTTAAGGAACTACATTAACTACAAATAAAAAATTTTAAGTTCATTGTTGGTTAAACCAATAAAGAAAACTGAAGAAAATTAATTCCAAATACTCAATTTAAATGACCAAAATACATTTTTTTCTTTCTTTATTTAGGTTTTATTGCATTTTTTGATAAAATTAATACTTTAAAAAAAAATTTACTCATCAAATAATTTATTTTGTTGTATTATTTTTGAATAACTCAATTGATAAGATGAGGTCCTGTGATATTTTGGTCGCTGCACAGTTGCTTGTGGTAAACTCAATATGGCGGCTCCCAAAGATGACGGCAAGACGAAGGAGAATGAAAATAAACTAACTGATCTTCCAGTCGATATATGGATGGTAAGCTATATTTTAGTATTCTAAGCTACAATATTGTTGTCTGAAACAAAAATTATAACTTCTGATGTTTTTATGTGTGCGTGATAATAATTCTTTGACTGTAACATGGTTAAAACCATTTTTAAGAGAATGCCGAAAAAGAAAAAAACCATTTAACTTCTATGAAATTAATCAACATTTTTTTCCTTTCAGTTTGTATAAATCGTTGTTGATTATTTACGAGTAACATCAGCCACTTGCTAACCAATTAGTTGATGCTTTAAATTGAAGTTACAAAAGTTTTCACTTTTTTTTTTTTTTTTGTTACGAGGACGTTATTCGTCCTTCGGTTTTGTTTAGTTTATCTGAAGGACATGCTTTCAAAAACACTATTATTACTTGTGCAATAATGAGTGATATTAAAATTCATATCGATGGAATAAAAGGAAAATTAATATCAGTTGTACTAATTTATGTTAGCTTTTCGTATTTTGCTTATACTTTTTACTCCTGCTTCTAGTTCTCTTAGCCTCAGGATAGCGAAAAAATCTATTTTCGGTTTCGTAATTAATTTTTTTAAACTTAGTTTAAAAACTTTTTAAATATTTAAGTTTAAAATTAATCAAAATAAAAAGTATCGGTTTAATTTTCATATTTAAAAAAAACAAATAATTCTAATCTTCTTTTTCTTTTTTTTTTTTTTTAATTTATTCCCTTGATTTATTTGTTCGTCCTGTCGGTTGGGGTCAAGAATAATACATCGACTGCATCTATGCAGCGAAATACGCCACCACCTGAAAGTGGGGGACACCTGTTTTGACTCTTGTGCAAATCGGTCCTATTCCTACCATTTCTTCTTGTCTTTTTTTTTTTTTTTTTTTTTTTTAAACCAAATAAATCGGACTTACTATGTCTATTACTTTTTTGACTCTCTTGCTATCTATCTATCTTTTATCAAGACAACAATATTTGGCATTAAAAAGCAAACATATTATTTTCCTTTTGTATTATTTTGCTGTTTAATGGCACAAGTTGAAATTGGAATTCTATTCTAGACTGAGGAGGTGAGTGCTCAAAATTTCTCAGTCTAACCCACTTCCCAAAATCAATATTTTCATGTTTGATCATTGAAATACTTATTTTGAGAAGTGGTTCGGGCTACGAACTTTTCAGCACACCCAGATCATGCACAGTAACAGTACATATCTTTGTAAAACAGAATTTGAAAATCTGGGATTGTGAACTTTCATTGCAGGCATTAAAGAAAGATATGCAATATAGTCCCAGTCATGATGGCTTTTGCAAAGTACTCTAAGTCTGATGACAATTATCTTAATATATTTTCTGTTTATACGTTATTTTTAAATTTTATAGATACAATAATTATTTAAGTAGGGCACCTTGAGGCGGTGTAGTGGTTAGCATTGAGCTTTCCATATACAAAAAGGAAAAAGTAATCGAAGCATTTTAAACTGTATCACATCAAAGAATGAGAATATTTTTTATTTTTTTTTTATTTTTAAGAATTTTTAGAGGTATGTGGGAGAACAGTCATTCAACATGGTGCCGATTTCAACTAAATAAATTAGTTATTTAGCCTTTTAGAAGCGTTTTGTTCATTTTAAAGCACATGTGACAACCTAATAAATGAGAAAAAATTGAAATTATAAATGTTTGACTTTGTAACCACAGTAAAGAGTAAATAAATAAACTAAACATTTTGCCAACAAATAGCATTTTAGTTTAAAAATGTTATATTTAATTTCTAGAGTACATGATTGAGAAAGTTTTCTTTTACATGTCTGAGGCTTTCTCAACCTATTGTGGAAACTATCAATGCTTTTTTAAATAGTAAGGTAGCTTTTAAATTTAATCATAACTCAAAAAGGCTATTTTGAAGATTGCTTTTATAAAATAATTGGATATAAAATAAAATTAATGTGCTTTGTACATTCAAACGTCAAGTATTTTTCTTCATACGTGATCAAAAATTTAAATGAAATGTCAAGCGTTATCTTCCATCTCTTTTAATTTCTCTTTTATTCTCACTCTTTAATAATGTTTATCTTTTTCTTAACACTCGGTAACCCACTGCGTTTAAGTGGCTTTGTTATTTTGCTTAAGGTGAAATGATTAACAAAAAAATTTTTTTTTAAAATTTGGGAATTTTGAACTGACCCCTTTATTTAGGCACCTCCACTAATTCACTGAAAAAAGGCCCCCAAATTTAATAAAAACAGTTCTATTGTCAAAATGTTTGTTATTAAGAAGAAAGTAAAGTATTGTTTTATTCTTTTTTTTTTTTTTTTTTTTTTACATTTCTACATATGTTACCCCTCTTACTTAATTTCATGAAATTTCGAGAAATTAAATTTTGATTGCAAAATTTGTTTTATTACTTAAAAAAAGCAGGACTCCTTGTCAATGTTTTTTTTTTTCCCCCAAATCTACTCTGAATCATAAAATAAAAAAAATGCAATAAAAGTAAGACATTATTTAATTAGGAAATGTTAATTGCTTTTATAAATAAGATTTATTGAGGGCATTTACTGTCTTAAGAAAAAAAATTTTTCAATGACTAATGAATTTTTACAAGAATTGTTTTCATTTTTTTAATTTTAATTATTATAACTTATATATAAATCTTTTAAAATTTTGAGTTAGGTGATATTGTTATTAAGTAAAAAGTATATTTACTAATTAAAAATTGAAAAGCTTAATACAAATCATTATGTACCAAGATTTTAAAAATTATTTTTTTTTTTATTTATTTATATAAAATATTATGTAATTTTTTCTTTTTTTTTTTCTTTTTTTTTAAGTATGGTCGACCATAAATGACATTATCAGAAAATAAGAGTTATGATTATGATAAATTTAAAGTCAACACCTCAACTTGTTCAGAGGACTGACCTCAACTTGTTCAGAGGACTGACCTCAACTTGTTCAGAGGACTGACCTCAACTTGTTCAGAGGACTGACCTCAACTTGTTCAGAGGACTGACCTCAACTTGTTCAGAGGACTGACCTCAACTTGTTCAGAGGACTGACCTCAACTTGTTCAGAGGACTGACCTCAACTTGTTCAGAGGACTGACCTCAACTTGTTCAGAGGACTGACCTCAACTTGTTCAGAGGACTGACCTCAACTTGTTCAGAGGACTGACCTCAACTTGTTCAGAGGACTTCATGTCTTAGCAAACAGCTAAGAAAAGGACTCTCAATGAGAATAATACTGTAGATAATTGCAAACAGATTATCCAGTTGTGACCTTCTGGCACTTGAGCCCAAATGCAAAGCAGTCTGGTAAAGTAGAGAATTACATTTAGTAACGCTTGACAGAAAAAAGATGGAGAAGCACTTGGGTTAATAAGAAAAAAGAATACAGAAGGAATATATTTATACTCAGAATGATATCAAAAAGAGCAATAACTATGTCTTGTAGATTATACAAAAGCATTTGTTAAAGTACGTCACAAAGAACTGTTGGAACTGATAGGTAACCTTGAGATATTTTGGGGAAAGATCCAGAAAAATCCAGAACCTATGCTGTCAGCAAACTGCCTGCATACAGATAGAAAATGAATTCAGTAAATATACAAAAATAGAATGGGGTGTAAGACAAGGATGTGTCTTCTCACCAGACTTATTCAACCTATACAGTGAGGCAATTCTGAGAGAATTAGAAATCCTACCAAGATTCAGTATTGGTGGCCACAATCTTAACATAAAATATGCAGATGTCACAGTGTTGATAGTAGACATGGAAAGTAAGTTATAGGCGCCTTCTACAGAAGGTGGTAAAGAAAAACCTGAAGAAAGAACTAAATATCAATTGCAAGAAGACAATGCATGGTTGTTATCTGGGAAGTGTTTAGATAGAGGACATAAGCTGCAACGCTGAAATCTGAAGGTGCATTGAGATAACAAAAGATACCTTCCAAAAGCTAATGAAACTATTAAGAAACAGAAAAATTTCCTTAGAAACAAAGAAAATAGTACTGAACTGTTATGAAATGTCAGCCCTCCTATATGGAAATGAATGCTGGACAATCTCCTTACAGATAAAGAAAAGACTTGAAGCAACAGAAATATGATTCTATAGAAGGATGCTGAGAATACCATGGACTGAACATGTGAGCAACAATGAAGTTTTAGTAAAAATGAAAGCAAAAAGAACACTTATACTCATCAGGCTCATAATGAGGAAAGAGGGCTTAGAAAATTTGATATTCACAGGACGTATTGAAGGCAAGTGGGGCAGGAAAACCATGTATAACCTACCTAATGATCTTGAGTAAATGGCTGGCAGGACAAAGTTTAGGAGAGATAACAAAGAGACAAAATTTATTAAGAGCTACAAAGGACAGGAAATTGTGGAGAGCCATGATCAGCAACATCCTGAAGACAGCACACAGAAGAATAATAATATTGGTTTAAAAATAACAATCCAACCAAGAAGAACTTAAGGAGTGAAAAATATGACAAAGAAAGTAAAGATTAAATAAGTGATCAAATTTAGTCAGCATACTGAAAGAGAACAGGTATTATTTTTATAACAAGAAGATAACACTGAATTGGTTAATGCAAATTAAGTCTTAACCACATTAGGAGTGTATAAATTTATTAATTTTTTTTAACACTATTGTTCAACCAATACAAGGCCCAAGAACCACCCAAAGTAGAGGGTTACTGGCCAAGATTGTTCTAAGGGCATAATGGGAGGAGGAAGCGGGGTATATTATGAAGATATGTAGAATAGATTTTGTTTGATTGTAGGCTTGGAGAGGTTAAGGCTGTAGTGATCTGGGAAGCATCCTCTCAGGAGTCTTTCACAGTGCCCATTCTAGGCAGGGGTGGGAGACTGTCTGAGTGGATCTTTGTCCTTACCAAAGGAATATGAAGAGAATGAGAATATGTTGATGCTGTATATATGGCATGGCAGGTCCTAGACGTGAAGGTCTGAACTGGTGGGATTAAGGGATGTAGCTTGTCTGCACATTTGCCATGGAAATAGTAATAGAGTAATAAAAGACTAGTAATGTTTCATCTATGGGGAAAGGGTTGCAGGGTAGAAAATAATCACCTACAAAGCTGCATAATTGCTTTTGAATTCTGTCATGGCTGGACAGTGAGGACTGGGCAGCACCAGCTCAGATATATATTCTTGAACTGATCCGACTTTCATATAGATAGGGCAGGGGAGTAGGGGTGAGATACTTTCTGGTGTGATGAAAGAAACTGGCCCTTCTGGAGTAACTTATTTTAAAAGTTGTTTTTTTTTTATTTTTATTTTTATTTAATGAATGTAGTTTGCTATTGCTTTGGACAATATAATAATTATAATATATATATAATTGTTCAAAATTGCTGTGTTTATGGGGGTGGATAGTGTACTCAATGTTGGAGATAGAACATTTATTGGTTAACACAGCTGTTGTAACGAGCATGTTTTTTAATTGTGTCATGATCAAGGTGAAAGTCTACTTTCTGTAGAAACCGGTCTGGTTACTGGTGGAGTGAGTATGTGTAAAACTTGCAATGAAACCGGAGCACATCACTGATGGATTACCTTGACGCATCTGTATGCTGTATTTTTCAATTCAATTGTCCAGAGAATCCAACCCCTGCTGTTTTAAATCACATCTATGCATTGGTTCAATCAAGGTTATCAACAAATTGTAAAAAAAAAAGAAAAAAAAAAAGCATTCAATGAGGCCAGGATCAAATACCAGTATGCCTTGGTCAAAATACAGGCATTAAATGACCCATCAGGAGTTGATATCTGGTTGAACAAAATGACCACCAACTAGGAATTACAAGTGCTTTAAAAATTTTGAAGTACAAAACATCTCATGTGACTAACACAGGGTTAATAAAGAAAATGTTAATGTCAGTTAAGCTGCACCAGTAATATGAGAAAGTGTGGTTTATTAACTATTTCAATGCAGTACATGTGTTCAAATAACTGTCTTATTAAGCCTACCATTTCATTGTGTCATGATCGCGGCAAGGATTTTGCTTTCTACATAAGCAGGTTGGGTTGCTGTTGGTGCAAATATAATGTGTAAGACCCAAAACTTGCAATGATGGTGCTTATGGCTAAATAATGTTGAAATATTGGTTCCCCATACAATCATCAAAGTTACGCAATGCTATGCCTGGTCAGTACCTATATGGGTGACTGCTTGAGAATACCAGGTGCTGTAAGCATGGCTGTGCAGCTGGTGTAATGGATAATGGCTCAGAATTCTTAATTGGAGAGCTGAGTTCCAATTTCAATTGGGTTCATTATATTCACTTATATGCATATACTAATTTGAGTGATGATGTGGTTGTCAGTAGCATAGTAGGAATTTCTTTTCATGTCTGCATTTGGAAATAAACACTGAACTTTGGTTTGGGATTTTATATTCTAGAAAGTAGTTATTGCTATTTTCTCCTGAGGCAGAAATGACATTGTTTTGAGTTATTGTTGTGAAAGCTGGCACTGTTTTTCATGTCTTTTTTTTTTTTTTTTTTTTTTTTCTCTTTCTAACATATATGTAGAGGAATAGGCATGTGAAAACGAAGAAAATAACAAAATCATCAACTCTGCTTTACAAATTTAAATAAATTTTTATTATTGAGTATTAGATTTCTTTCAAATTGAAAGAATTAAAAACATTGCAAAAATATTGTTGATCATTTTCTGAAGTGAGCTTTGAAATTTTTGTAGCAGACAATAAACATTGAAAATTCAATAACTACACCACATTTCATATGACTTTGCTGATTGGTTAATATATATGAATATGGAAATTAAAATCAGAGCCTACAAAATGTACAAAAAATAAGTCAGTTTTGTATGAAAAATGAATTTCCAGTGACAGTACTTGTATTTTTCTACAATTCTTTATCGGGGTTCCACATATACAAACACTCCTCCTCGGTCTTTTGAACAGGAGAGGTTTATCCCTTATTCCCTGTTTAGGATTGGGTTTCCAGTTTCTTCTAAAGTCTTCTCGTTCTCTTCCACTCCCAGTAATCTCTTGTGTCTTAACAGTATTATCACCTTGTTTCAAGTGAAATGTGTGTATGTATATATATGTTTCATTAAAAACGACAGCAAGGTACTATGGTTAAGCTTTTTATTTAATTTTTCTTGTGTTCTAACAAGAGCTTTCTTTTCTGGACAAAGGGTGTGTAAGAACTGTCCAAATGTTTTATATTTCCGAGTGCTTTTGGCTATACCTTTAGCCATTATCAAGGATGATTCGATTTTTCAGCTTAATTGAGTGTGTGTGTTCTGTGTATGTCTTAGTGTGTGGTAGGGATGTTTTTAATTTCCGAATACGGTTAGCACATTGTGGCTTTGTTCGTAGTTAATATAGTTAAGAGTTGGCTTTTTCTTTTTTATTATTAAAGCTTCCATTATTTTTAGTCTTTTTTGCAGGTGGATGCACTTAATATATTTGTGTTTTTTACTAGTATGTTTCTAATGGTGTCTGGTAAATTTGTGTGTGTGTTTAAATGGGTTCTAATGGAGCTGTGATCAGATAGGTGTAACGTAAGACATCTGGATAAGCATGTAGTTGTGTAAGCAATGTAATTATTTATGAGTCCAGTTTGATCAGAAAAACAGTTCCTTAAGGGGCATTTGAACTCTTAGATAATGTTCGTTCTTTGTAATTTTGACTTAGCTGGTATGTTGTTATTTTTGAGGATAAGGTTAGCTGTCTTAAATTTTTTATAATAGATAATTAATTTGATTTTTTTTAAAATTTTTATTCAGGTCAGTTGGAGTAGTATATTTCTTTATAATATGCCTTAGAGAAGATTCATCTTGTTTGTAATTAATATGCATTTGGTTTTTGTAATAAATGTATGTGATTTTTGGCTGTGTGTTCACTATCATTATTACTTGCTTTGGGGAGAAATAGTCAAATTTGGTGGTCTATAAGGTGGTTAGGGAAGCCGTTGTTGATTAGTGTTTGTTTAACATTAAGTTCTTTGAGGAAGAGTAGTCGAGAGGATGAGTTCTGGCATGCTCTATTTAGAAAGTTTTTTTTATGACTGCTATTTTGTGCCTAAGTGGACATTTGCTTTTGAAGTTAAGGTGGCACGAGTTTTTGCTGGTGGATTTTTTTGTATAATGATGTAATGAAAGAGTTATTGTTGTATTCAACGAGGACGTCTAAGAATGGAAGTTTTTTTTTGGGGGGGGGGCTAAGTTCATAGGTAAACTTAAGGATAGGACCACATTTGAGAAAAACTCTAAGTGTCTCTATTTCTTTAATGTTATTAGCTAAAATAAAAATATCGTCTACGTAGCGAACATATATTTTTGGTTTGCCAACCTGTGTAAATATTGTATTTTCTACGTGGGACATGTAATTGTTAGAAAAGCATGAACTGAGTGGATTTCCCATACTAACACTATTAGTTTGGGTGTAAATATTGCCATTATGGTCATAGAATGGAACTTTGGTTGTGCATGCGTGTAGTAATTATTTTTAGGATGGATGATTTGATGGATGGCGGAGGGATGGAATTATTAGTATATACAGAATTGAGGACAATGTCAACAGTTTGGTCGACATGGACGTTTGTAAATAAGTTTTCGATGTCAAGTGACGCTATTATACCTTGGTTGCTTGGTGGTTTGTTTTTTTTTTTTTTTTTTTTGTAGTTTTTAAAATTTGCAGGAATTTGTGGGTGGATGTGATGCTGTAATTGGTAGGTAGGTATGAAGTGATGATGTCGTTTAAGAATTTTGATAGTTCGTAGATAGGTGTTGGTATCTGGGAAATAATTGGTTGTAGCGGGTATCTATATAAAATATGTGTGTGAAATCTGGAAGCAGCAAAACTTCCCTCTTCTATTCTTACAGCTGTACTGTCTTTGCATATTTTTAGTCTGTCATTAAAATTTAAACAATCTATCACTGTCAAAGTTCCATACCCTTCAATTTAATCCATGCCCACTCAGTTGAAGTCATCGGAGTTCTGACCATTATTGTAGGTTTTACCATTTTGGGCCAACCTAAACATTCTGGAACAAAGGTGTTACATGTTAATTCTTGTTAACAAGGGCTAAGAAAATAGTTAAGCTAAAAGGGATTGCTAATGCTTCTCATTCATATGTAATGAGATTTCTTGCTGATGGAGTCTAACAATGATAATGGACACATGACTGAGGTATTACAATATTTGTGCTCTAACTATGAGACCTGGGTTCAAATCTCACCAGGGTCAGTTTGTCAAGGAGGTAACTTCTTGATAATATCAGCTTGGGGAGATGATCACAGTTGGGAAGTGCTGAAAAATTATACCGGGGTGGAACTTGTCTTGTGAGTGAAATTGGGTAAATGTAACTGTTTGGAAACTTTTGATAGGTGTGCTAGCACAAAGTTACAAGTCATTGTGACCAAGATTTTAGTGTACTAGCTTTGTTTAACTACTGATCATGCCACAACATGTATCCTCTCCTAGAAACTAAGATCTCTGTCTAGCACAATTACAGTATAAAGCTTACATTGGCTCTGTGGCCGTTAAAGAAACAATTGTACCTGAACAGGTATCTGCAGAAGGGATTAGCTAGTTATCCAAGTAGACACCATAGTTATCCTGAGACTGATGGTGTACTTGATATTTGCATTAATGTTATGTTTTTGTTTTTACAAGATGCGATATGTTCCCTGAAGAAGTTTAGGTATTTGTTGGGGAATGATAATCAAGTCTCTCCAAGAAAGGTAATAGGGCCACTGAGATGCAAGGAGTTACTGAGAGTGAAAGAGAATGAGAAGACTTTAGAAGGAACCAAAACAGGAGACAAGGTATAAATCTCTACTCTTGTTCGAAAGACCAAGGAGGAGTTTGAACTGGACAATAGGCATGGTGGCAGCTTCCTGAAGAAGTATATTTTAACAAGGCAATGTGGGCCACACCCTGCCATGTTGACTAAGAAGAAATTCAAACAGATGAAGTGTGTTGAGATACTTCCACATTCACCATTCAGTCCTGATGCTGCTCCGAGTGGCTATGGCCTATTCCACTTGATGGCGCACTTCCTATGTGACCAGTGATTCAACACTTTTGATGAAGTGAAGGAAGCTTATCAGTTTTTGTTTGTTTTTTTTTTATTCAAAGCCAGCAGGTTGGTATCTGGGACAGATTTGGATGCTGACTGATCATTGGCAAAAGATTGTCAAGAATGATAGAATTTATTTTGAAGAATAAATGTTGGCATTGCTCCATAAAATTTTGTTTCACTTTCTGCTTCCTAAGTGGGTTAGGATTTTCTGGCCAAAGCTAATATATAAAGAGACCAATTTTCAGTTTCAAATTTTCCTTAATTCCATTCTTTTCTGTTTACAGTATAGAATTTCATTTTTGCTTTATTATAATTCTTAGTGGGAAAGTAACAATATATAAATGTTATTATAATAAGAAAATAGACTTTTTGAAAAAAATTTTAATTTGTAAAATTTGGCTTCTGAAATGACAAACTACACCCCCATCACCATATATATTAAAACAAAAAGACAATGTTTTTGTTTTGTCTGCCACTTGCTTTTTATTAAATCAAGCAAACTTTGTAAAACTTGGATTCTAAATATTGTAAACTGAAGAGAGACAGTAGGTAAGGGGGATATATTAAAACATTACCAACTTTTTTCCCTTTAGTGTCCAGTAATTTAGGAAAAGTGAACATACTAACAAATAAAAATGGCAGCTGGCAAATCTAATTGTTAGAAATAAGAAATCATGATTTTGAAAAGGAAATTCTATTTCAAGTAGGTCATTCAGTTTTTTCTGGAAAATAAGCCCTTCCCCTCTCTCACTATATATATATATATATATATATATATATACACACACACTTCAGGGTCTATCCTGGTTCACGACAAACAGCAACAAATGTAACCTTTCATGGTGGTCAGCCTGGAGCAGTTCCTGGTTTGATCAACGGAGTGAACTCTTCGATGATGGCCTGCCTTACCCCATGTTGTGATTGATTTGATTATAAGGAGGCCAAGATCGATTTGTCACAGGTATCTTCATGTTGGGCTGGTTCAAGTCATGCAATAAAACTAGAGTAAAAACAGCACTCTAAATATATGTAAAAAAAAAATAATTCTTATTTTTATATCAATACTGCATACAATGATTTATTAGTAGCTGTGTTCACATACAGGTGTTTATTGACCCAACCCATTCCTAAATAGGATGCCACACTTGGGTAAGCTGGTAAGTTTTGGTTTGCAGAGTTAGCAAAATTTGTTTTACTGATTTGGTAAGTTTGGCTGAAGTCTGAGATTCTTGTGTTTGGCAGGAGTTGTAGAATCTCTTAGTGACCTCTGTCACTTCCCTTCTCAGCTCTCAACTGTCTACTTTCAACTTGCAGCTGTCTGAATGGCTTTTGTACATTCATTTTTATGGACTCCAACTAGAAACTGTTGTGGGGTAAGATGTAGCTTGGGTTTCAGTGAATCCCCTGATTTCCAACCAAAGTCTATCATTTTCGATCTTGAGAAATTAAATTAATTCATAATTTTGGGGAATTCTTCTTCTCTCATTGGAGATGGTTGTAGGCATTGCTCCACCTGGTTACTTCTACTTTTATTACCATTTCCCACCAGTGCTTTTCAGTGGGTGTGTACAGCCCCTCATCCTTCCTTGATTGCTCTTCTACACCTGTCACCTCCAGCATTGTCAAAGATTAATTAACAAAAAAAAAAAAAAAAAGTTATGGTTTCAAATGCGATTATCTCAGAAGTGAATTGACACAACAGTTGGTTTTCTCGCCTTTGACCCAAGAGACTTTCCCAGGGAAATATTTGAAACTCCCATTATGGTGACAATTCATTCAGTCAAAGGTAATCATTCTGCCTGTTTAATTTATTGTTTACCATTCCGACATATAGCATCTTCTCATGTCAGATCCAGGCATTGTTTGCTGAAGACTGTCAACACTTGACCTGTTTGCATAAACTGAGCATTGCTTTTAGCCAGTCATCTGGTCTATCGTATAAATGTCGATTCTCTGGGAATCATTTATTATCAGTCTATAGTTCTTTATATTTTTTTTTAACCATTTTCATGCTAAGTTATTGACCATTATCTCGATTTCATTGATATTCCAAGTCTCCATTATTATCATTATTATTAATTACCAGCTGCCCAAATAGTGTTACAAACAAAGGACTTGTACCCACAGAAATAAAATATAGATTTGAACAAAAAATTTTTTTTTTTTTTAATACTTTCAGGATCCTTTTGACCAATGCTTTTTCAAAAAGTATTACTTGGCAATATACAAGCACAATCAAGAGATATTAATAAGCTCCAAAAAATCACAGGGTGGTTTTCAACTGAAGAATTCTTAAGTCTTCTTTTATTGTCCAATTTGTAGATGTAGGTTGTTTCGAATTATTGTTCTTGCAGGGAGACAGCAAATTTTGACCTTCAGTCAACTGTAATGAACATATAAAATGCTCCTTTTGTTTGTATAGGCTTGGCGGGTAGAATTTGATACACAAAGCCTCAAGGACTAAGATGATATATCAAGCAAGCACTACATAGAATGGAAAAGAATTATTTATTTTGTGTGTGTGTATATAAAATCACTAATGTATTTTTTCCATTTTATTTATTCAGCTTCGACCTTGTGAAATATATCATGATGAATACAAAGAATGCACAAGTAAGAAATTTTTCTTTTCATTGAAACTATTTAGTATTTTCTGAAACAAATTTCTAGTTTTCTTTTGTCTAAAATATTAAGTCTTACACAAGCTTTCTTTTGCATATGTAAGTTTGTATTACCATTTTATGAAATAGAAAAATATGTGACCAGGTTCTATATAGGACACACATCTAACATGCACACATACTCTACTAAAGGGGGGAAGAGCCCCCCCCCCATGTGCATGCACAAATATAAAATCTCAACCCCTATTTGCTTTGGTATTAAGATAACTCACTAGGATTTGCTATGCCATTGAACAAAACAAAGAAACCAAAAGAGGCAATTATTTTGTGGTTTAATTCTCCCATTTGACCTGTTTTATATTTGAATGCCCCACCCCATTGACTCTCAAGAGGCCTAGGCATCTCACTCTATTAGCCAATATCCCCCCCACATTGTGTTTATGTTTTCGATCCAAGGATGTTTAGGTAAAGTTGGTCAAGTGTGTAAGGTGGGCATGTTATAAAAGTAAAGGAGGAAGCATCTTTTTCTGCTTACAGGGAGAAATAATAATGTAGAATTTATTTGTAAAGGGTTTCATTTATCCGATTAACTCTTCCCAATTCCTATGTAACTTGCAACAACCATATCAATATCCTGTATTACAGTTCAAACAGGGAACTTTGTTCTCAGGCTGATGTTGAATCAGACTCCTTCACTAGTTGATTGGTCTGCAAATGAAAACTCTTAAACTGGGGATATTATTTCAGTTGACAAAATGACAAAGGGTAGTAGAATGGGAATTTAGCCAATTGGTTTCTTTCAAGTTACAAGTTAATTTGCATACATGCAGGGTAACAAGAAAGGGTTTTGATGATCTCAAATTCCTGTTATGCATGGATGAAGTTTCAAGGCAAAAATAAAAATGAACAATAACCGATTTTTAATTTTAGCAAAGATCTATCTGACCATAACTGGGATGAGGATCTCTGATTCCGTTGTTAAACATGGTGGTCAATTTAATTATTGTAATCTTTTTGATCACTTTTACAGATATTCTCAAAACTCTTCTTCATGAATAATAACTTATTTGACTATATTGAGGAAGAAGACTTTCTGGGCATTGATTTGTTGAACAAAAGAATACCTCATTTTGATACCTTAATGCACAAATAGAACTGAATTTCCATTAGTGATGGCAGATGTAAAGTTAACCTGACCAAGAAGCCCTTTGAAGAAAAAAAAAAAAATTGATTGGCTAGATTTAAAAATCTTTTCCATATGCCCTTGTATTGATTGAATGAAATTCTCTTCTGCAGTTAAGCACTTAATGTCACTCAACATGAAAAGAACATTAAATGTTTTGGTTTAGTAAGTAGAAGTTAAAACTGCAGAGTGAAGGCCATAAACAATTTGCCCATCCCTGACCTAGCTTTCAATGTATGGCCTACGAGATTTAAATGTCTATTTAAAAAAAAAAAAAAAAAGAAAAAAATTACATGTTGCACAAAGATACCAAAAAAGTTTGTGTTTTTTATTGAATAAAATATAGACATTTTATAATGATCTTTTCCAGTTCTCTAATCAGTTTCTTGATGTTAAGATGAAATTCATCTAGGAAGGCGCCATAGTTTTTTCCTATCCAAGTACTTTTGATCTCCTCAAAGATCATCTTCAGGGGGTGAATTACAAAGACAAACTTATTGTGATAAAATTTGCATTTTGTTGTGATGGTGAATAATTTTTTTTTTTTGTGTGTGTGTGTGTGTGTGTGTGTGTGTATCCATCCCAATATAAGACTGGAAAAAAAATGTATTAAATATTTGTTACATGCACTTCAAGTTGTTACTGCTGCTGCTACACTCATAATAAATTTTGTTGATTGTTGGCTGCTTTTCCAAGGATGATCTTGAAGTAGATTGAAGGGGAAAAAAAGACTAAGGTGATTTCCTTGATGAATTTCATCTTAACATCAAGAAACTCAGACATTTTATTTTTATACTTATCCTTTCCAGTTCTATGTTTGAATGAGAATATGCTACTTGAATATACATATATATCATTTCAAAGCAAAAGTGTGGAGAAAAAAAAAAAAAAGTAAGAGATAACTGACATGGCATTTAAATTTTTTTTTGAACATCAAAGTTGATTTTGGAAATCAAAAGTGTCTAATAAAAATTAATGTGAGTAAATTTATATTGTTCTTGTGACCATGAATATAGAGTATACTCATGTGACTTTCAATTTTTTTTTTTTTTTTATAGGTACAAAAGGTCGGTTTCAACAATATTATGTATTCGGCAACTATTTAGATTGCAGTAAATGGAAACAGGATTCTGAGAACTGCTTTAAATTTAGAGAAACACGCTCAGTAGATGTTCTTGTAAGTATAAATCTTATTTTAGTTCTTCTCCTTGGCTTTGAATGAAAATTTATGAAGTAGGCTGCCCACGTTGACTGCAGGAATGCTGATGGCCACCTCCAGCCACAGTGACTGCAATTAAAGGTCTGGTCTAGCTGCTGAGTGGCATTTCTCCTTCAGGTTGTCCTGGTGAGAGATGCAGCCAATGTGGCAGGTACTGAGGGACTCCTTATAATGCTGTCATGGTGGCCAGTGGAGAGAATGACATACAGGGGCCATCTTGGGCAGATGGCAGTCCCCCATTCTGGAGATGGGCCGGGCCGGGCCGGGCCCTGCCCAGCCCAGTTGTGACTCCAATAACATGGCTTTGATGCTGGTGACAAGGACCTCAACGTTAGTGATCTGAAAAAGGAAAATAACTGCTTTGTTGAATTTCAAAAGTCATGGAAAAAAAAAAAAAATTCTGAGTCTTCATTTGGTCACCTGATCAAACCTATCTCCCAAAGGCTAGGTTAAAATTTGGCCATTTGGTCTAGACCACTGTGTGGTCTAGCCCAAATTTTAATTTCCTGTAAGTTCTAAGATACGCTTTCTCTCGCCACCTGGTCTAAGACTCTCTGATCCTTTCCTACCTCCCACATCATCGGTCACAGCTGCACCTGCTTCCTGTAATCCTTCACACCTCTCCACGGCTGTTTCCAGCTCCATGGAGTTCAGTAATCTAAAATATTTCTCTTTCCTGATATATTTCTAGGTTACCCTGTTCCTTGTCATGCCCAATTTTGTCAAATAGCAACTCATAGGGGTTTAAGTCTATTATGAAAAGGACCAGCCATTTTGATCTGGTTACTATCACTTCACCAGTTTTCTTGAAAGTAATATTTTGGCTGTATCTCCAGGCATCTATCTCTCATCATCAGTAGCAGTACTTTATTCCCCACTTTGACCCTCACCCCGAACACATACATTTCCTCAGCATCAGCCAATAACTTTCCTTATGTATAGCCTGTCCCTCTTTTTTCTTGGCTGCAGACAGTAACTCACTCAATAATTAGGTAGGTCTGTCTGTGTCTATATAGGTATCTATCTCTCTCACACACACACACTACTGGGACAGGTCGGAGGTATGGTGGAGTAATGGATTGAGGAATCCAAGAGTAGAGTTTGAATTCCAGTCGAATCCATTACATTCATACAGAGCAGCTGGGGTGGATGTCATAATTTTTTTTTTTAATTTACAATTCAAGGCCTATTTTTCATAAATGGTTTGACACAATCTGTGTTTTTAACATACTCACTATAATTCCCTTTATTCATCATGGTATATATGAATACATTTATACTGTTAATAGTACCTGGGATTATTATGCACAAAAAAATAAAATCTTTTTTTTCACTTCAGCAAAAAATATTAGACAATGAAAAAGACAGACGACAGATTCGAATTAAAAATGCCCAGGCCAATGATATTTGGGAATACAGAAGCTCACCCCCAGAAGATTGGACCAAACCTTTGCCCGAGTGGGAGAAAGCACGCAAGAACACAGTTCTCTCAAAAGTACAGCTGGTCAAAGAAAAATCTGGAACTTTTACAGGCACTTCAGACACTCTAAGTTCTTGTGTAATATTGTAAATAGTTATTTAATTAAATTTCTTTTTTTTCATTCCATTTTATACTTACCAACTGTCACAAAGAATGGTAAGATCCATCAGCTGAAAAATATAAACCGTTTCCATCAATATTCATTGCAAACGTGGGGAATGATGTTACTGAAATTCAACAAGCTGTACATCTGTTATGTTTTAAAAGAAAATGCTACCAAAAAATTCTTTGTCACAATGGAGTTTTGTTTTTTTTAACAAATCAGCCAACTTGTTATAAACTAAAATGGGCAATCTTGATTTCAATTTGTACAAAAATGTTACATTTTCTTAAGAAATGACATATCCAGAACAGGTACAGGTCATTGCAGTTTGCTGAAGTTGAAATGAAAACAAAGCATTAATTTCAAAACATTGTTTCTTCTCAGGTAAAGTAACAGATTTGGTCTATTTTTTTAAGCTTATCTTTCAAGTTTTTTTTCTTTTTTTTTTTATTGTCAACTATTTTTTCTCAGCTGCTCTTTAATAAATCTTGATTTAAAAACATCATTTTGTTTTATTTAAAAAAAAAAAAATAAAAACATCATTTTGTTTTATTTAAAAAAAAAAAAAAAAAAAAAATGATTCCATGGCAGCACTGAAAAGTTACTTGCTCTACTTCAGTGAAAAAAATGATGCACAAAAAACAGTGGTCCCCAAACTTTTTCCTATGGGCCATGTTTTCACAATGAAAATTTACTCAGGCCTCAAATTAATAGAGAGTGGAGTTCAAAAAGATACCATGGATTCAAAGTCAGAACAATATCATTGATAACTCTCTCCTCCAATTTGTGGACCCTAGGTTAGTATATTATTAATGCTTGATATAATGCAAAAATATCAATGATAAAATCTGTCAATTCTTATAATTATTTATACTGGGACTCACACATGCAAAATTACAATTCATAATATTTTAAATTCTGAAATCATTTATTTTTGGCTTATGAATCTTTTGAAACTCTTACAATGGCCAAAACATTGTGAGTATAACAACGAAGATGGGCATGTTTGGACCAAATCGCAAAGCATATAATAACACTAATTCTTCATCTCAGAAATTTGGACAATTTCTTTTTTAACTGCATTTAAACTAAATTGTCTAATAAACTGATAAATATTTTGAGTAAACAAAAAAACTGCATAGGCCACATTAAAAATATGAGATTATCTGAATAGCTGTTGGGATAAATTGGGTTAAGAGAGGGAGGGCCAGAAACCAGTTTAAAAAAAAAAAAAAAAATTAAACTTTGTCAGAACAATTCATTGCTTGTCTTTTGAAAATTCTTACAAAAAGGACCTTGAATCTCCATTCTGCTGTAAGATATCAAACTTAGGTTTCCATTCAAAAAGGCCACAACGATTCAAGTCAACTTATCCTGTGAAGATAGAAAGAAAAAAAAAAATAAGTAGGAAGAAAGCACAAAGGTTATAACAAATAACATTAACAGAAATCAGGGGAAGATATCCGTCTTCTGTAGTGAGTTACGGGTGGGGTGGGGGGGGAACCAAATTTTGTTTCTACCATCATATGCAATGATGCGTTACTGCTGATAAACAGAAGAAGAGAAAAATATAAACTCACCCTCTTGTATAAATGGGACATTTTTTTTTTTCTGTATTGCTAAAGAAATGTCATTAAAACATTTTCCTAGAACACTGACCACAAGAGGTGAATGGGGTTGTTAACACACATGCAGTCTTGTGTCAGTAAAAGGAGTTACTTTCTGCTATACCAGTGATTTGTAAACAGTACTCACCCATGCTTAATATATCAAGAAGGCAGGGAGCTAATAACTAGGTAGAGGTATAAATATCATATGAACTTCTTGCTGGGAGCGGGGGGGGGAATTGTTACCACTAGCATGAATTGATATATATAAAAAAAAAAAATTGGAAAATTGAAGAATACTCTTACTTCCACCCCCACACGAGCTTATAAAGCTCTTGGACCTTTCAGAGGTTCAAATTCATGACCGGTGATGTATGAAGCTAATTTGTTAACACTTACTCTACACCAGATGCCCATTTCCAGTGATGTTGACTGCATCATCTCCTACCTCCATCTAACCACTCTGGAGCATTAGTAATTTATGACCTTTGCGTAATGTCAATGAACACTTGTTGCCACTTTTGTGATGTCAACAAATGCTTATTGTCACTTTCTGTAATACTCATTGTAGTAGAGACTTTGTAATCGCAGATACAACTATAGTACGCCGTTGAACAATGCTAGTGTCAGATGCCTTCAAATAGCACTGGTTTGATAATACTCGCTTGAATAGTAACCCGTGTAGTGATCCAAAAAGAGAAATAGTATAGAGAAGAGAATAGTGGTCTGTATAGTAATAGAGGATAGGATAGAAATAATGATCGTTAGTCATCAGCTACTTCCTACATATATGCATTTCCTCTATGGTCACATGGTCTACTTAGTTCAAGAATGGAATCACCTGTGTTTGCTCACTGGTGATCTATGTTCAAACTCAAGTAAGTGTTGGCAGCAACACTTCTTTTTATATATATATATATATATATATATATATATATATATATATATATATATATATATATATATAATGCCAACAAATATAACTTTCTGTAATACTCATTGTAGTAGAGACTTTGTAATCGCAGATACAACTATAGTACACCATTGAACAATACTGGTGTCACAATGGAGTTTGTTTTTTTGTTTTTTGCACTAGTAGTACATGCTCGATAATACTCACTCAAATAGTAATGTGTATAGTAATTCAAATAGAGAAATAGTATAGTGAATAGAGTAGAGAATAGTGGTCCATATAGTAATAGAGGACAGAGGAGAAATAATGATCCAAATAGTATAGAGATTGGGGAAAATCTATTAAACGTCACAACTTTAGTTTGCTCACTGGCAATCTATGTTCAAAGTCAAGTGTTGGCAGTGACACTATTCCTATATAACATACCTTGTGTTAAACAAAACACAATGCATAATTATTTTTATGTTCATTTC
>CAHIKZ030005521.1:1257500-1300000 GCA_903632075.3 Acanthosepion pharaonis | reverse complement strand
TAGTGATTAAATTTGGATTTTAAAATTACCAATTTTTAATTTTAATATTAAATTTTATCATATGATTTTATAATTATTAGTTAGTATAAATTATTTTAATATTACACGTATTTAAAGATCTGAATAGCTATTATAGCAGGATTTCGTTGTCAAGCTTTTGAATCTTTCTATACTTCGTTTTTGATTGGTTATTCTAGCTTTTGTAACAATGCTCCCCCTAGTGTAGGATCGTTAATTAATCTGAAACTTTTTAAAACCATTTATTTTATTTTCAACATCATCACTTGAGAAGACACAGAATGTGTTGAAACAAAATGGCTATTTTTGTAGTGATCTTATAACATACTTATGTTATAATTTTTTATAAAAAATAATTATATCTGCTCTACTTTGTATTGAGCACTCTTTTAAGTATATAATTGGTATATACGGAATGAATTCCAATAACCAACAATTACTATTCTTAAAAGAGTGCTCAATACAAAGAGCAGATATAATTATTTTTATAAAAAATAATTATAATATATGTTATAAAATCACTAAATAGCCATTTTGTTTTCAACACTATGTGTCTTATCAAGATGATGTTGAAAAATATTTATTTTCAACATCACTTGATAAGACACAGAGAGTGTTGAAACAAAATGGCTATTTTTGTAGTGATTTTATAACATATTTATGTTATAATTTTTTATATATATATATATATATATATATATATATATATATATATATATATAAAAAAATCACTGAACCAATTTGACAATTTTAAGTAGCAAATATTGTGTGTTAAATAAGGAAGAAAGTCAATAAATAAAAAACTTCATACAGCAGGAAAGTCTTATCACTATTCTGCTTTTATGGTTTTGTTGCCGTTCTTTCCCAGCCATCCATATGATGTAGACATATTCATTTAAATTTAAAACTAAGCACCAAAAGTAAACAACACTTAATGTCCTGAATATAATAATAACTACACCAGAGTTAAGAAAATTTATATCTATGCATTGAACTCACATTCACTTTGAGAATAAATAATATATTAAAACTAACAGGAGTAAAGACAAACATTTAAAAACAGCAGAGGAATACATAAGCCTCAGGACACTGAAAAAAAAAAAAAAAAAAAAAAAATAGCCATACAACACTAGAGTTTAGTTTATTGATGTTCTATAATATAAAACTAACATTGTTCTGTATATAGGTAAGCTTAGTAAAAATTGGTTGTCAAGCTTAGTAGCAGTAAGAAAAAAAAGTATAACAGCAGTGGCAGCAGCAGGAAAGCAGTGAGAACATTAAGTATTAGGACCTCTGTTCCAGATTCAGGATAGTTGCTCAGAATAACTGAGAGCTTAAGGCAAACTTGGTATAAACAATGCTAATAGTAATGGAGCAGTACTAAAAAAAAGAAAAAAAGGGATGAAGATATCCATAGGCATCAACAAGGACAACATATCCTTATAGATTAAATAAAGGGTTTTGTTTTTTTTAATCACTTTCACCCCATGCAAGGCAATAAAGCCACTAAAACAAGGGATTACTGGGTGTGGAAGAATTAGAAACGGAAACATTAATAATGAGCAGGAAGAGGAAAGAGTAATCAGGAGGACAGTAGATAGCCATTGATATTACATTTAAAATTTTGAAGATTAAAGTTGGCTGTAAGCATGGAGTTAGAAGGGAGTTCCACAAGCAAGGAGTGCAAGAAAATAAACTGTTAGCTTTACACCAATACTTGTGGAAAAATAGATTTAAAAAAATAAATAATATAAATATTATGTATGTAGAGGTAGAAACAAAAATGGCCAGTCTCATGCAGCTCGTGTCACAAAGGCATCAGAGTAACCTGCAATCCAAACTTTACATGCTAGGGAGAAGTGCTGCCCTGAAGTTGGAGTCTTCAGGGATTGGCATCTCTGCTCACAGACAAGAGGATCCTGGTGGCCCACAAAACTTTCAACCCTTTTCCACACAAACTCATTGGATTTTTGTTAAAAAAAAAAAAAAAAAAAAAAAAAAAAAAAAAAAATGCCAAAGAGTTTTCTCATACATTTGTTCTCAAACGCTTGGATACTTCTCTATCTGCCAACAGTGTCCACATTTCACATCAATATAGGAGAACGGAAACTACCAGCAGTTTTGCTCTTCCATATTCTTCACAATTTATTATAAATGTCAATGATTAAAATGTTAAAACATTTATTTGATAGTTATCAAAGTTTTCAATGCAATGCTTATCTTTGATGCTTACTGGCTAAGGCTCTTACTTTAGGTTCGATGTGGCTTAGACATTATCATAGATCTCCATATTTTGTCATTTGCAGGCAGTTTCTTTGTTTAGTAAGAACCTGTGTAATGGTGTTGAAACCATATTCAGCCTTATAAAAAGTTGGAAAAGCAATGAAGAAAAGTTTAATATCTTACCACAGTTTTAGATACCTTTCAGAAATTTCTTTGTAGCCAATATTGAATAATGTTTGAAAATTTGAAAAAAAACCAAAACAATTGATAAATGCCCATCGCCACACCCAATGAAATAAAAACTCCCTGTGTGCCCCCTTTCAACATAACAGAGCCTACAAGAGGGAAACCTACATTGGGAAACACTGATCTAGAGCTCCATTTTTTTTATTTTTTTGGTGGGGGAGGCACTGAATCTATCTTTAGCACTGATAATTCACCTAGAAGAAATCTAAATAGAGCAAAACACGAAATTTAAGCCTTTTCTGGAATTTTGGCTCTTCATTACAGAGAATTTCTAAACTAAACCATATTTTTTTAAAAATTAGAAATGTCAAAGTTTTGATTAAGTCTTGCTTCTAACCACTAAAAACATCGATACATTTCCATAATCAAACTTAAAAACATCCAGGGTAGGGCATAAAAAAAGAAACAAAAAAAAAACTATTTGCCTCGCACTATTACACAAGTTCACTGAATATCAACTCGCACATATAGAGTCCATTCTTCTGACCTAGTTCTCTGAAACTGGAATGAAAGCACTAATGTCACCTACCCTGAATCCATCATGAAAATACTGGATGTCGAATTAGTAAATACAAAACACAGATACCTTAACGTATCAGCTATAACAAATTAAGTATAGAAGATAAAGAAATTGAACATAGAATAGACTGCAACAAGAGGTAGTTTTGCCCAACACCACAAACAGATACAAAACCAAAATATCAACCTGAAAACTTTAGTCAAGTTCTTAAATAGAACAGTCAGCTCGAGACATTTATATGGATGTCATGCATGGCACCAAATCCATTCAGAAATATCTAAACTATCAGCTGTATAATACATATGTATGAGAAAACTCCTTGGCACTTTCTATTGGGAACAAAAATCCAATGAGTGTGGAAAAAGGTTGAAAGTTTTGTGGGCCACCATGAACCTCTTCTTGCCACTGCCAAATGGAAAAAAAAATGGTGTGGTTTAGATACGTTACAAGACATAATAGCCTGTGCAAGACCATCATACAAGGCACTGTTGAAGATGAACAGAGGAGAGGACGCCAACCTAAAAAGTTGGACAATATCAAACAATGGACAGGTATGACTGTACCTGAATTGTTGATCTATGCCATTGACAGACTGTTGTGGAAAAGTTAGTGTGGCTTCTGCATTAAGATCCACCCTATGATTACAAAAGTCAAGGGGATGATTTATAATAGAAATGAAAAAATATTAAAATTATTTTTGCACTAATGCCTAAGTTTTATCAGTGATAAAAAAAAGGCTCAAGCAAGTAATGATCATCCTTCTTTGAAAATTGTGGACTGGCGCTACAGAATCACAAACAAAACTACCAAATAACAGAAACCACATCACTTGAGGACTACCAACAGTATCAACATAGATAGCACATGTAACTCAAAAAGAAAATAGTGACAATAAACATGTTGACATTCCACACTACTTGAAATAAAATGTTAGGAAGGAAACTCCAATCAATAGGAGAATGTACAATAACAGCTACTGAACTTGAGAAGACCTTTTTCATAAGTATTTTAAGAGAAAGATTTTATAAATTTCAACCAAAAACTGTAATGACTGCTCGGTCAATGAATGCTAAATGTTTCCTTCTAGAAAAACAGTTAATATTACCATTTTCTTTGGTATTCAGTTTAGAAAATTAAAGTTTTTTTTTTTTTTTTTTTTTTAAAAAAAATCACAGTAGCTTTCTCTTAGATCGACTGCTTTACAAGTTCCAACTATTTGTTCTTTACCTGGTGGTGGTTAGAAGGGTTTGGTAACACCTCTGAGCAGAATTATAGTCAATATTCAAGGTCAATAGTACGAAATGAATGCAGACAAGATTTGAATTCCGTTTGCAGATTCCATTTTCCTTGCTAATAAGCGTTATGCTAGCCTACACATCCTTTGTGAAAAAAGTTATAAAGAATTCTACCTTACCACAAAACTATACAGATGAATGAATTATGTTCTTACCTTCGGATCAGATTATTTAACATAGGTTAGAGTAAATGCGAGATTTAGGTTTCCTTAGCGGGAAGGAAGGAAGGATGAACCATCAATTGTAAAATGACAGAATGTATTGTTGTCAGCAAGAGAAAAAGTCCAAAATTTGAGCTACAAATCGGAGATGTCAAGATCAAACAAGGATGAAAATTTAAATGCGACACCGAAACCAGAATGCCCTCCCTCAAAAAAAAAAAAAAAAAAAAAAAAACAACAGAGATGCGGTTCCACAGGAACCTGGGAATAACATGGAGAGAGCATGTAATCAACGAGGAAGTTTTAAAGAAAATGGAAACAAAAAGGATTAGCATGCATAAAATCAGAGAGAGAGAGAGAGAGAGAGAGTTGAAATTTCTAGGAGACATTGAGAAAAGAAGGCCTAGATAATTTAACACACATAGGACATATAGGTAAGAGGGGACACAGGAAACGTCTACCCAACGTACTTATGCAAATGGGTGGCAGAACAGGAAATGGAAGGGATAGTAAAAAGACAAACGTTACTAAGACCTACAGAGAGTAAGAAGTTATGGAGAGCCATGATCACTCAATGTCCTGAAGGGACATGGCATGTAGAAGAATTGATAGTTCATTATTACGCTCAGCACAAGAGCGGTCTGTAAGAATAAAACACACAAGCATTGATTTGCTAAGTCAGCTCGTTAACCACTACGCTAAGACAGCTATTTTGTTTCTGAATGATGCTCTCGAAAAAGGAGTTTTAAAAAAAAAAAAAAAAAAAAAAAAAAAATTCCTATCCTTCCTCTCCACTTGACTTTGTACAATACTAAGCCAAATTTTGTAAATATTGATAATTTCTAAAGAAGTTAACAGGATCGCTTAGAAGCTGAATTAGCTACTATGCTATTCTACTGATATCCAAAATCGACACTCAAATGCTGATTTTCTAAATAAGCAGTGTTGTCAGGTTGTTTTTGTTGTTTGTTTTTTTTGTTTTTTTTTTTACTTGCAAATTGGCATAGTTATTAGTTAATTTAATTTATTAAATTAAACGGCGAGTTGACCAAGCTTATTGGCCTTATATTTTAATAGTCTGACCTCTTTAAAATTCTGTGATTCGGTAATTATCATGGTGCGGCACTTTTTGAATCACACACCATTAGAATCTCTAATGATTAGATTGTTAAGCAGATACGAGGTCAGCGCCATGCTTTGTTTATAACTTTCCGTAGTAGCCGACAGCAGCTAAGTGTTGATGATATGGTCTTGCTTATTTCTTATATACAGATGCATATTCACCCATTCAGGATTGTAAGTATATATTACTTTTTGGTTTTAGACTTTTTTTTAGGCTTTGTATTACATAAAACAATAAAAACTTTGTTTGGAAGCATTTATTTTATTTCCTGTTTTAAGCATTTTTCTATCTTCGATAACGCAGCAATATATGTGTGGCCTGTGTGTGTGGAATAAGCTGACAAGACTGTTTAGCGTTTAGTTTACATAGGGTTTTTTTTTTTTTTTTAGGGCTGATTTCTGTCATCCAGCATTAACTAGTGTTTACTGTTTAGCAATGGAGTTGGTCCCAAGGGTGTTAAAAAAAGTGGCTGAACTTGTGGGGTAGTTAATGGTGTTGGTTAGAAATGAATCAGAAGCGTTTTTGATCAAGGTTGCGTTTTTACATTAACACTCCACTTTAAATTTGTAAAGAAAACACAAAAATGAATGACGAGAGATCAATGAAAATCAACAAGTAAACATGTATTTAAAACAAGTCTGTTAATAAACAATAAAGATTAAGTCACACGAAGTGGTTTCCCTTGTATTGTGTGAAGAACAATGTATGTTGTAATAATGTCTTTTGTTTAAATTTGTTGGTAGTTTAAAAATGTTTGACTTTGAAAGTTGAAATATTTGTGCAGAAGAATGATATAGTCCGAATAATTGACTTCGTTTGTAAACAGACAGTACACTGTGTTGTGTGAGTGTAGTTTATATCTGTGTGTGTTTGTGAGTAGAAAATTGAATATACACATACGTGGTTTAGGTTGTGAAAATTTATAATCTACTGAAGTTATTTCTTTAATTTCTACTTTTTATAGATGTAAGGTGGCTCCTAGAACGAGCGCGGGAAAGATATTGAAGAAAGTGTCATTTAATGTGATTGGCCAAAAATCGACCAATCGTTGATTTTTTTTCTATAGCTAGTTTGGTGAAGCAAAAACACGAGAGATTTTTATGTGGCTCATGCGATGCGTAAATTGTCTGTACAAAAGGTATTGTTTATTTTCTGTCCAATTACTGTTGAGTAATTTGTGGGCGTGGTGTACGTAGGCGTCCACTACAAACTATACGAAACACTTTCTGAGATGAGGTATTGTAAACGGCCGAAACACCGTGAGCATGACAAAGATGAGGACAACAGTCCGGACAATGTAAATAATTGTCAACTGTTATTAATCTTTTTTAAGAGTATTTACTATTACTTTTATCTTCATTTTTAGTTGCGATTTAAACCAATATTTGTCCTTTTTTGTTTCATCTCGATGTTCAGATAATTTTACATCGTATGATGTAAAAAAAAAAATAAAAAATAAAAACGGGACACTGATTGGAAATAGGGAAAGATGTATTTTGTAGAATTGAAACAAAGGCTTGATTCCATTGAAGTTGAATTAAAAGGAATAAAAACTTTTAATTCCAACGAATAATTTATTGTTAAAACAGATATTTCGGAAAGCTTTTGCAATCCTTGATCACTCTTGAGAAATAAATGAAACTGTCGTGTGGATACAGTCGAAAACTTAAATCATGTCGTTTGTTATACTCCATACTTTGAGAATATCTTTATATAAAATGAAAGTAGTCCCGAGGAAATATTTACGTGTATATAGATAGCTAAGAAAACATTTATGTTCTTAGCTTTAGAAAATATATATATATATATATATATATATATATATATATATATATATATATATATATATATATATATATATATATATGTGTGTGTGTGTGTGTGTGTCACATGGTTTAGTTGAAGTTAAGTAGTCGGCTGCCCAGAGAAAGAATTTTCCCCAGAGAGGACGAGACGACATGTTGTCAATACTACATCTCAGTGTAGAAAGATAAAGATTAATGTCCTTCCTATTTACGACCCTGAACAGCATCACCTAGCAGTGTACTGACAGACAGCCTCCTTACGAGATTTGAACTAGCCTACTGTATCTTTGTGGACCCATCAGAAATGGACAACATCTTGACCCATCAACAAGTAAAATACTAATTGGGCCATAGTTATTTATTTAGCATTACTTAGTTTTGGTAAAAGATCACAAGTATTGGGCATCCAGTGAGGATCGAACCCATTATAAAGGGTGTTTAAATAACTTAGGCCGATTTTAAATGTGAATTAAGTTTAAGCGTCTAATGATTTTTTTCTTTTAGATTTGGCGGACATTTGGGCAATATTATTTTTCCGACGTAATTGCCATGACTTAAATAATATGATCCAATAGAGAAATAAATTTTCACCAATAACATTGATTTATTTACTGCAGACTTTGATCCCTCTTAATGAAACACCCTTTATTTGCTAAGCATTACACCACCACGAGACGCATTTCAAATATAGTCATACAATTTTTATTTCTCGAGTTTTCTCCATGCCATATTGTTTGTTTACACAGAGTTGCAGAAAAATAAATAAATAAATAAAAATAAATAAATAAATAAACCAACCAAAATTTAATAATGATGATTATGTTTAATTTATGGAACTGGGGCACCAAAAATAAAAACTAAATAGCCAAAATTAAAAAAGATAAAATTAAAAAAAAATGATTCATCTATGAAATTCTAGCCAAAGGTCAGCGTGAACTTGTTTCTTCAGGAAGAAACTATTCTTATTAATATTTAGGATTTATCCTTCAGTTTAAATATTTATCTCGCAGTTATTTCTTCGACTTTGGCTTGTAAGATAAACGAGTAGAATTTATGAGGACCTAATGTCGACTTTCAGATTTGCTGCTGCTTGCTGATTAAAGTTAACTCCCCTTCCACTTTGATCTTTCCAGTAGGTGGAGCTCTTCAACTCTTTACCAATTAACTTTGTTCCCGATTAAAATCAAAGTAAGGATACAAAGTGCATTTACTGAAATGCGATTCCGTTAGAATCGATATTAGTCACTGGAATGTCAGATATTTCACAGCATTTTAGGAAGCATTAGCAACGGACACTAAAGAGAAAAAAAAAAGGTACTAAAACTATGAGATAAGAACTATCCGACGCCACATCATGCTGGGTACGTATATCATTACGATATACTATATTGAGTGAGTTCGCCATACTTGTATTCATATGCCAAAAGTTCTACGTCCATCCAAGACGTTAGCGATCATGGCTCTCCACACTTTACTATCTCTTAGCATTCCCCTCCTCCGTTCTGCCATCCATTCATATAAGCTTGTCAAGTAGATGGTCCGATGCCTCATATCAACCGTAATAAACCATCTTTCCTCATTATGTTTCGCAGAAACAAAATAAACGAAGCAATATTGTACGGCATTCAATCTGCGAGTATTGTGATGAGGGGAGGGAGAAAGGCCTACAAAATGGATAGCTATGAAGTTTAGGAGTTCCACTGAGTTGTAGTCTTAAAATATTCTTGAAAACAACGTTTTTTTTTTTTTGGCGAGTACAGTAATTTCTATTATTGAGAAGATCTTTTTCTAGCTCTCAAGAGAAACATGGATCACTAACATTCGACTGTCTCGAAGTGGCCATCATTCCCATGAAGTTTTGTCAATTAAACAATCTCTTGTTAAAGGGCTTTATTTTACTGAAAAGTTAATTGTATATAAGCTGTATGGATATGTGTTTGTGACCCTACGCCTATACTCTAATTGCTTATATGGATGTGTTGGCGTGAAATAAAATGCGTACACCTGTATGTATGTGCGTATGCATATGATAGTGCCACCCCAAACAAACACAGAAGTGGATCCCCCCTCCCTCCGGTCACCAAACGTAGCATAAATAGATCCAATTTTAAAAAATTAACCAGTTAGTCTGATGACTGCAGAAGCGTTAAACCCAGGATCACAAACTCATATCCATACAACTTATTATGCTAGCTCGGTCACCGATATTGAGCGCTTTCCACAAAGTACCACGCATATATATATTTCCAAATTTGAATTTCTTGCGTATCTGATTCATTTCATAGTTTCATCACACACCGCTTAATTGAAAAGTTATGCTGGATCCTCCATAGGAGGAGGTTCTCTCTTCCTCTCTTGTCGAACTCTATGCCTCCGGGTGAAGAGGAACCCAGACGAGGTTATTTCGAAGGGCAGTGTCTCGTTTGGGGAGAGAGAGAGAAACCCAACCCCATGTATACGGGATCTACGGGCAATTTTTGCCCGAGCCTACGGACTCGGAACGCCCCACGTTAAAACTGGCCTTGTGCCACATCTTGCCTTGTGAGGAGGTTGATAAATAGGGAGAATGACGGATTGGAGCGTATTGTTAACCATGGATTATCCTCACCAGTAAATCAGTCTAGGACGGGGAGGAAGAATGTTCAGATGACCACATGCAGTAACGATTTCGCTTGTAAAATTATTTTCTTGAAATAAAAGCAGAAGTAATAATAAAAAAAAGCTGCTATTCGGCTTAAATATTAGACCATTGCAAAAATTCACTTCCGATTTTCATTCTTAATATAAAATAACCGCAACTTGACACTGGTGTTTGAGATTGAAACGCATCGTTTAGTAGTAAGTCAAACTTTGTTGATTTTTTGCCCACAAATGAATGTCTTAAAAGATGGAGCATGACAAGTTGGACTTTCCCCATATTATACTCTATGAATTTCGGATGGACACATCTCACAGTGGATAACTTGGAGAGGTGAATTAACAGGAGATAACTGATAACTGACATCCATTAGACATGGCATGTGGAACTAGAACAATCTAACCCAGCGAGCGAAATAAAGGGTTCAGTTCGACATTCCAGCAGAAGAAGGCCGGAGCGTACGACCGAAACGTTGTAATAAATATGGCAACAAAGAGGAGGACAATAGTCCGAATAATGTAGACAGTGTACATAATACCTCATCTCAGAAATATAAATAAATTTCATACAATTTATTTATATATTTGTGTATTGGTGTGTGTATTTTTTCGTGTTACAATTGTTTTATGGTACATGATAAAAGAAATTTACTCCGTAGTATTACAAGCCATATCACAAAGAGAAGTTGGAAACGTGTTGCCCGCACCAACGTCCGTGGTGAAGAGATTGAATTTAGCGTCTTTTCCGTATTTCCGGCAGGAACGGTTTTTGTTGCATGATGGGAAATTTTTATTATTTTAATTTAATTTATAAAAGGTTTTTATGTTATTGTTTATTTATTTATTATTATTATTATTAAATAATAATAAAACAGAAATCTCAAAAATGTGGCATATGGGAACATCAACAATCCCTGTTGTAGTTGGAGCCCTAGGACTAGTTGGAAAAGATTGCAGTAGACTAATTGAAGGGATTCCTGGAAGTCCATGCCTCAAGGAGATACAAAAAAATTGTTCTGACAAGTACAGCCAACACTTTACGAAGGGCTTTATCTATGTAATTTTTTTTTTGTCAGTGGAAAGTGTCATGATGCAATTTCTAACCTTAGGTCCCTAGGCGGGACCCGGAAAAAATGTGTAAACGCCAGAAATCAAAGAAAATAATAATAATAATAATAATAATAAACCAGTGACTTGACTCAAATAGTTATGAGTTCGAGGTGAGCAAAAACTTGGCAAGTTGAGTTAAGGGAGAGATAACTGATGCCGAGATATCCGGAAGAGATATGGAACGTGGAACTAGAACAATCCACCCTGGTAGACAACCCCCCCCCCAAAAAAAAAAGTGTGGGTCGAGTTCGAAATTCCATTCACCTGAAGAAACGTCGTGGATATGGCAACAAAGATGGAGGCAACAGTAATTACAATACCTCATCTCAGAAATATAGACAAAAAGTAAAGAAATGTTCTCTAAAAACTAATAATAAATATTTTTTTGTATTGTTTCACCTCTTTCGTGGTGGGGTACTTAAAACAACAACGTTGAACATATAAATAGGCTATAGTTAACACTTTAGAGCAGCACATGGGCAGCCGTACATAAAGAATACAAACTTTTTTTTTCTCTATTTTATTGACTATCGCCATCTTGGTTATTGTTTTTTTCTTATGCTCGTGATCGACGCCGACATCCACCTCCACATCGGTCTGTGGAAAAAACCGTCTGGCATGACACCCAGTCCATGGCGCAAAAAAGGTTAGGGACCGCTTTTTTAGAGTGGGTATTCGTCATTGCGCCCAACGTACACCGAATGTGACAAGGTCAGTTTAAAGTGGGTTTACCGTAGAAAAATGCCCAACCCTCCCCTATCGACACTTCCCCTTTTAGGGACACCTCAGGCGCCGGGCAATAAACCCAACCCCCACCCAAAGGAAAAGAACTGCTTGGAAGAAGTTTGAGCTTAAAATTTGAAACGCCGACTTTGGAGTGATTTCGATTTTTTCTTTGATAAATTTCTACCTAAATCTCTGAGGTGAAGATTCGTTTATATTATTTACATGCAGACTACTATCATAGTCTTTGTTATGACGACTTTTCAGTCGTTGTGCCTTCAGGATTTCATCAGGTTCTTGTTGATTTGGGTAACCATCATAGAATTTCGAACTTAACCTTTATTCAATCTACACCAGTAGATTGTCAAGTATATCTAGTTTAGTTCTTATTGCACAAATACAAAATTTATGTTGAAAGAGCGAGTAAAAAGTTGCTGATAATTTAAATGTTTAATCAATGACTATGTTAAACGATGTAGTAAAGGAATTCATTCATCTCTCACCATACACACAAATACGGGTGTAATTGAAATGCTGGATACGATTTCTCTTTTCATCTACAAAAATTGATCTTCTGTCCATGTCTAGGTATATCTCGTCTTGTTCTTATTTCTCAAAATAATACAAAATTTATATTGAAAGGACGAGTAATGTTGTCCTTGTCACAGAACAGTGAAATTTTGTTTTGTAACTTCAATTTAAAGCATCAAACAATTGGTTAACGAGTGGCTAATGCATCTCGTTCCTACAAATTATAAAATCATCCTCGATTTATAATGGATTGAAAAAAAAAAAAAAAAGCGAAGAATTTTCATCTAAACAATAAAAAAAAATGAAGCAAGATATTTTTTGTGGGGTTGGGGTGCTTATCAGAAAAAAATGTGGAACGTATGAACTCGACATGGTTTAGACGATAAGTGATTACGATTTTGTTTAATAATTAAAAATTTCTCAAAATAATTCCATATTTTTATTGGAAGAACAGGTAACATCTTTCTAGTAATAGAATCGTGTAAAACTGTTTTGTAACTTCAGTGGAAAGTATCAACCACTTGGTTATTGCAAATCATAAAAATCATCTTTGGTTTCTATGGACTAGAAAGAGAACTAAAGATTAATACGCGAAGTGTGACAATTGCCTACACCCTGAAGAGAAATTGTATTTAAAAGAAAATATTTGAGATCATTGACATAATCTAACGGCGACCATTGGTGCCGATGAGAAATTCGAAAATATCTAAACAGCTAAACCCAATTAGTCATTTTTTATGTCCAATGTTTCAGTCATTTCATCTGTCAGAACAAATTTGCTTGGAGCATCAAGTTGTGGTATATTTTCTAATGGTCAAGATTCAAGTCTAATTAAAGAGTAAAAAAAAATCTCAAATGTTGCTCTTCAGTAAGATAATACTCTATCCACATGAAAGACGCAACACGCTCATTTATCCCTGTGCCCAACTAAAATGAGTTTAGGCAATACCTTCGGCCTGAATTTCTAGAACGAAGTGTTATTTACAGTCAGACAAATATTCTCACTTTCGTTATTATTACAGCCGTTATGTGCTCCGGCCGTCATTGGGTGCTTGTCGATCTGCTTCAGGAAATTTCACGGAACGAGAACAATCTACGATGTACAATAGGCACTGCGATCAAAAATAATCACCCCCACCAGTAAAAACGAATATTAAAAATTAATTTTTTTGAATTAAAGTTAACGGCGGAACTCTAATTTGCTATATAAATTAATCCCTCCACCAGCGAAAGCAATAACAAAATATGTTCATAAGACAATTTTTTTTAAATTAAAAAAAAGAAAAAAAAAATTAAAATCGTAATATGGAGAACTCCAGATTATGAATGTCTTATTTTCTTAAAATTCAAGAAATCACGTGGTATGGGCATACTTTATTTTGGCTTCCGTAGGCGGATCAGCTTACAATGAATTTATATAGAAAACTGGACCACCACGACCACTATTAACTTATCAAATTTAATGAAAAAAAATATTCGTAATCTGGAGTGTTTATCTATACTAATTTGAAATACAAATTTCTAGTCGTAGTAGCTGTTGTATAATTCCACCCGATCTATCGCCACAGATTAAATAAAGGACCCAGTTAAAAATTCCGGTTATCGACAAGCACCTGATGAAGGTCGGCAGACAACGACTAAAACTAAAACGTTGTGATAATAACAAAGATGAGGACAATAGTTCGAACATAAATAAATGTAAATTTAAATATTTTTTCTCACGTTCAGACATTTTTATAAGTCTAAAAACAAAAAACAACAAAAAAAAACCGCAAATTTGAAATTTCGTGGAGGTACCTACTCTAACTCGAGCCACACTTGCTTTATAAACATACCTTTTTGGAATCAGGATCATCTCGAGATTGAATCTTCCTTTCATTTGCTGCTTGAACATCCAAGCATTGAGATTTGTATACGGAGGAGGAAGGAGCGAGTAAATTTTTTTAAAACTGAAAAAAAAAAAAAAAAAAATTATTTTAAGTTTTTAATTTATATTGAGTTTAAAGTAACACAAAAAAAATTGTGAATTTAAGAATTTTTGTTCAGTTTAAAAACATCTTCGTGAATTGCGAAAAATCAATTTTATTTCTTCAAAATGCCAAGGAATCAGAGTTAAAGTGAGAGGTTTTCAAGTTCCATGCAGTGAAGTGAATTGAGGAATTCAAAGTTATTTCTTCAAAATTATCATTGCCATTTTCTCAACTGGATCCGAGATCCCTTTAGTTTTGAGCTAGCTTAAAAGTCCGTAAAGGAGTGCGATTTTTAAGCTAGTTTATAAATAAAACCATTTATTTTCATAGTTATTTCTTTATGATATGGTAAATAATAACTATTGCATTGTAATTGGTTCACATATTTTATATCGACTTGTAAATATCTAATTTAATAACAATTATCACTCTCGATAATATTTGACTTTGAGCACTTAACAGAAATTCCGTTAATTTGATATACGATAAATTATATAATTTCACGCATATTAATCGCATTAATAACATGAGGATTTTATTTTAAACTTGTAAATAAATATTCTTGTAAACAAACAAACAAAATAATGTTTAATTCTTTTGTCAATTGTCAAGAAAAAATGCATAAATACAGTTTCATATGTTTGGGTTTTAATAAAGTTCTAAAAATAGCTTTTTAAAGCAAAAATTCACGAGGGTGGGGTACAGTAATAGCGGTGTTTAAAGAAAAAGTCCTTTTCACAGGTTCTTTTTTCGGATACGTATGTTAAACTTTGGCAAAAATTTAATTTAAATATGCTGTTCATCTAAAAATCAAGAAAAGAAACTATCACAAAGGTCAAGGTTAGTATGTATGAGGAAAAAAATCTGACGCCCAGAAATACGAGTTAAAAATACAGAGACATGATGCGATTCAAAATGAATCACTTTGGAGAAGTGTCGTGTAATTTTATTGGAAGAACAGGTAATGGCGTCCTGGTTACAAAAACAGTGAAAACTGTTTCGTAACTTCAATTATTTAAAGCATCAAACAATTGGTTAACAAGTGTTTGATGCTGCTCATTCCGGCAAATCATAAAATCAACCTCGATTTATAGGAATTTAAAGGAAGAAGTCTAATTACGAAGCATTTCTATAATTAAGTGAAAAATTACAATAAACATGCCATAATTGCAAAGAAAAATGAAAAGTAATGCAAAAATCAAAAAATCATCAAACCGAGAAAGTTTAAAAAATGTAATAAAAAGAAAGAACTAAACTGCAAACATGGCGGCAATGAAGTACAACTCTTTCTTCCCTCCTCTTTCTGGTGTAATGGTTAGCAGGTTAATTTTGTTGATCTTTTGAATGATTAGTGATTTCAATACTTACTGGATTTTTTTTATATTTGTGTTCAAATAAATCCGTGCTTTACATGCCCATTTAAAAACGGAATACATTTTTTTTACTTCTTTCATATTTCATTACCTTTTTAAGTCTCTTTTCTTATTAGCTAAAAGTTTCCAGGTCATAAACAGAATTCGTGCCAACACGAACTTGTAAACTTCAATAAATGTTTATAATATTCCAGCACGAACCTTCCCAATCCGAAAGTCTTCTTGATGTCGGCTGATTTGTTTAAATGGCATGTCTGTGCGTTAATCAATGTCTAGCCGTTACAGTTAGTTTAAATGTTCTGTCAGTCGACACAACTCTGCCGTTACTGATACTTTATGGAAGATCTCTGAATTTTCCATTTTGGTAACCGTCGCTTAGTCAGAGGTAGTCGAAAACATGTTTTAGCGATGAAAACATGAACTTGACTTCTGAAAAACGAAACGGAAGACGCCGACTTATTTTTAAGGTAATAATGCAGATTTGACAAGAGCGCGAAACTGATGACCAATGAAAAATTAAGTCTGCCGAAGTACGCTCACGGTACAAGCCTAAACGTACGCATGACAAAGTAGACCTATTTAATTGTATTACAAATGTAAGATCATGGTGCGAAGTCGAAAATTCGAGAAACGGGGGTATTATTTGGTCTTCTGTGTCCAGTTATTAACTTAGCTTGCCGTATTCACTGACAGGAATAATCTCGATTGTTTTTTCACTGTAATGTCGTATTTAGTCCGAATTTTTCATTCGACAATCGTAAAAATGTCGTATTCTCTCCAAAGAAATTCTCATACACAGAAATTTTCATGTAAAAAAGGAAGTTAAATTTTTTTTCATTTTTACGATTTAAAAATTCTGCTGAAATTAGAGCTGTAACCAGGTGGGAACAAGAGACAGTCATCTCTGGCCACAGATATGAAGGGGTTCAAATTTTTATCTGGTGAAAAAAGGCCATCTGTAGCTTAATGTTGCTATGGATTGCAATTCTGTAAAATATATATATTTTTAATGTAAACCTAAGTGAATCTATAAGCTTTAGTATTTTTTCTATCTGTTTCTGAAACCATAGACACTATGGCTGAATAGCTTTCCAAGGAAGTTCCAGAACGCTGGACTACAGATATAATATTGATTTTCTCTCTCTCTCTCTCTCTCTCTCACACACACTATCTATCTACCTGTCTTTCTATATATACATACATACGTCTTACCAGTTTGTGACTGGAAGTGATATTTCCGAGGAGGATATAAATCCAAGGAGAGCTCAATGTCCACTACAGAGCATTATAATGATAATAACAAGACGGAGACTTTAATTATCCATTTCGATTATAATTTATTTCGTGAACACAGAGATGTTCAACTCTTCGAATCGAAATCTCCTCCATAAATAGAGTAAATAAACTGGACGGACACATTAGATTGGTATATATATATATATATATATATATATATATATATATATATATATATATATATATATTGATTTAAATCTAACTGTTACATTGAAAAATAGCATTACTGGATAGCATGAATTTAAAAACGATTTGCAAATTAATTAAGCATACTTAGTGTTGAGATCCAATTTAATTAGTTCTAGTTTTACAATTATGATATTGGGACTTTATTTTGGGCCTGGGTAAAGTATTAATTGATACATTCTTATTGGCATTCAGTGGGTAATACGTTGCAGGGAAAATGCCAGATAGTTTTAGTATTTATTTACTAGAAACTTTGAAATAAACTAACAGAATCAAAGGTATAAATAAATATATATTTATTTGATTGCGATTCGTTGTCAAAACTTGGTAGCAGTCTGGAGAAAGTCCGTTTCGGCTCGGTAGTTGATAGTCAGATCTTGGTAGTAGTTGTCATCTTGGAAATAGGTGCGGCGTCAACCTACTGTGTTTTCTCGGAACATATCTTAAGCAGTTGACCACTTCACGTGACACGTTTGGCTGGTTTCTCTGGCGGTCCCTTTTCTGGGCTATTCGTTTATATCCCTTTTGATCGGGACCCAGACTACTGGAGCGTAGCTCGGTTTCGAATAACATCAAAAGTATCTTTATTTATTTATTTATTTTTTTGATTGACCAAAATGCTTTTATTTTCCAGCGTACCTTTTCATTTTCCTTTATAGCGGAAGTCATGTGTGGAGCTTCTCCTATTTTGGTAGATTTTAGTCACAATTGTTAGACCCATCTTTTTTCTTCCTTTTTCATTTGATGGTTACCGTCTCGTTAGTTGAGAGAGAAGGGTAGAGAGAGAAGGGTAGAAAGAGAGCGAGAATATAGATACGGGTTTTACAGGAAAGCAAATACCTTATTTTAATTTTCTTTTACTTTTTTTCTTTTTTTGGTTAATATATTTTATTTTCATATTTTATATTATTTTACATTTGGATTCACCACAAAATCACAAAACATAGTAAAACATTTTACACGTAACTCTGATGGAGGGCACCCAAAATTGTATTCGTCCCCGGGCGCTAAGAACCCTTGCTACGTCAGTGTTTGAAATGATACGAACTAATATTTACAGAAAACTAAAAATGTATTATATGTTACCCTACCATTGAACAAATATGACAGAAAAAGCAAATTAGTCCGTCGAGATAAAATTATGTATAAAACACACACGTACGCGCGCGCACACACACAAACACATAAACAAACACACACACACACATATATATATATATATATATATATATATATATATATATACATGGAGATTGAAAAGTAACTCCCTGTTTTTACATATGATGGCCTCTCCCATGTAACTGTAATTTTTACAAGGCAGGAGAGTCCAACATACATAAAATAGAGAGTTACTTTTCCTGTATATATATATATATATATATATATATATATATATATATATAGGGTCTAAGGTAAGTTAATATGTATGTCCAAACATTTTTTTTTTAAGTTCTCAATACAGAGTAGCGCTTAATAATGATAATATTTATTAACAATTATATTAATTATATGTTGTTTCAGCACTGTATGTGCTTCTTCAGACGGTGAGCACCACATCCTGAAGAAGGACATACAGTGCTGAAACATGGTTGCATTCATGTCGCGGTTTATAACATCCTTCTGTTATAATTGTTAATAAATATTGTTATACCCACCTTACACACATGATGAGAAATGGAAACATAGGCCAATAAATAAAGGGACAAATTGGCATGCATTTCCTAACAAAGTAAAACTAGTAATTTTAACAAAACAAAAACAAACCAACTTAATTGTGCTTGTAAGTCTTTCCCAAAAGAGCAAAATCTCTAACCAATTATTTCCTAGATCCACTCCAGTTAATCCCCATTCACACGACACAATCGTACAATATTTACCCACCTTTCGCTAAAGTGCTACGAGGAAGGGAAGACTGTCCGCTAATCATAAGCTAGTGCTGAAGCGATAAGATGATGAGGAGAAAGTGTCCCCCTGAAATTCCTTCATTTTCGTCACTGAAATCACCATTCGCATCATGGCTAATAAACACAGAAGCATATAGTTGTTTGCCTTTTGAAGCGACGTATCCACATTGCTATAAACAGAACTGGCTTCCTAAGCAAAAAAGTGCCCACAAATCATGTGTATCATGTGACTTTCAACAAACTACACAACGGGTATACGATCAAGGCGTGCTCGATGGACTTTTCCATATTACCTCCTCATTCTGGCGAAACAACCAGTCCCGTCACAAAAAAACTTTTCGCCGATCTAGAACGCGTTTCGAATCACCAGCCAGATAAGAGATGCTTCGTCATTCTTGGGATATTTCAACCCAAGCCGCAAGACCTTTTTATTTCCGCAATTTGATCTCTTATATGTAAGAAATACTTTTATTTTTTACAAATAGAAAAATAACCAATAAATATATTATTTTGATTTATTTATAAAAGATTTTCGGCACAGCTAGATTAATCTATGCTAATTTGATATGGCAGACGATAACAATTACGAACACTACAGGAAATAGGATCATTAGCATATTTTAAATTATTTATTTTATGTTCTCTTCTAAAAAGTTATTTAACCAACCAAAAGTTATCTAACCAACGCCTTTATCCACTGTGTCATGTGACCTGGACACATAGCGCAGTGGATAAAGGCGTTGGTTAGATCCAGTGACAGGACTAAAAGAGTGTGAGTTCAATATCCGCTTAAGGAGAACTTTCAGAGGGGAATTAACAGGAGATATCTGATAACTGACATCCATTAAACATGGCACGTGGAACTAGAACAGTCTACCCCAGTGAGCGAAATAAAGGGTTCAGTTCGACATTCCAACCACCTGAAGAAGGCCGGGGCGTACAACGGCTGAAACGTTGTAATAAATATGGCGACAAAGATGAGGACAATAGTCCGAATAATGTAAATAGTGTACATAATACCTCTTCTCAGAAATATAGACAGATACTGAAGTAAATTCTTATGGTAAACGAAATCTAAAAGGAATTTTCGATTTGCGTTTAGCAATCTTTCTTGTCTCGTTGATTATTTTTAAGAGGTTTTCATGCCTTCAAGTTTTGTTGTACACTTTACGTTTAGTAAATTCTTCCTTATCTGGTTAATAGAAGGGAGTTGTAATACTATGGAAACCCACGTAGGAAACACATCTGGAAAGGGAAAAGATGGTTTTATCTCAACCAAGTGTTTTTGTTTGATAAACCAGTGGATGGTTCGTTTTGAAGTTCGGTTTTCTAAGCAGCGTCCGCTTTAATTGAAGGAGAATGAGAAGTAAAGGGATTTTCAGAGATCAAGTAGTAACAAAACCGGAAATAGGGTATATCCAGGTGCTGGTCTAAATTAACATTCTTTTAATCAGAGAGAGTTCTGGTCTACGCTTGGTGGGGGACGGATGTGTCTGTCAAGTGGTTCCGAAGGATCTCTATTGGGATGTGTAGATAGAGCGAGGAGTTGGTAGTGGGGAGAACTGATATAGCAGGAGTTGTCCCAAGTATCACCTCCCTACCTACCTAAACAGGTGAAACTCTGAATAAAATATCTATATGGAAAACCGGGTTTTCTATACAGACCGGCAAATCAAGGATTGAAATGCAATGCGGGGTAATAATCATTGTTTGATTGGTAGAAAACTTGGGTGAGGGCCGTGTTGTATTTTTAGTTGCACTCTTAACAGGAACATTTTTTTAGCCAAATATTAAAGCTTAGCTTTATTCTCAGTAGTATTTGGTGTGTTTAAGGAACTGATTTGACCCAAGTTAAACTTGGGCATTCAAAAATAACTTGTTTTTACTCATCAAATCTAGGAACTTCATTTCAATTTCAAATAAACTCTTCAATGTCTAAGTGATTGTTGGTAGACAAATAAGTCTAATATAGCCATTTTATGGAAGTAACTTTTTTTCTTAGGCTATTCAAACTTATAGTAAAAATGGTTAAAGTCTTACATACCATATTTGGATTCATTTAAAGTTTCATGATGTTTCTGTTTTAACTGGGCAAAAAGCATGGACCTGCATTATTATTATTATCATGTTTCAGATGAATTTGTTTTTCTATAAAGTTTAGAAAGCTACAAGTTCATTTCTGGCTGAATATCAACCATCAAAGCCACATGGTAATTTTTCATATGACAGCTGTTGTGTGATACTATGGACACCCACCTAGAAAGGGAAAAGATGGTTTTATCTCAATCTCAAGTGTTTTTGTTTGATAGACCAGCAGATGGTTCCTTTTGAAGTTCGGCCTTCTAAGCCACATCAACTTTGACCGAAGTGGAACGAGAAGTAAAGGAGGGGATTTTTTTTTAGTTCAATTAGTAAAAAAAACGGAAATAGGGTATATCCGAGTGCTGGTCTATATTAACAGTCATTCTTGGGTTCGAGGTCAGTTCTGGTCCGCCGTTGGTGGAAGAGGGACTTGCCTGTCGCCTGTTTCCTGTGCCGTCCATTCGTATTGCCAGCCACCACGTTGAGATGAATAGATGGGCGATGAATTGGTGGGGAGGGGGAGAGCTGTGCTGTTAGACCAACAAAGCAGAAGTTGTCCCAAGTATCAACTACCTTCTCACCTAGGCGAAGACCTGAATAAAACATCTGCATGTAATATGCGAAAACAGGATTCACGTTCTTATTTATCAGCGTAGACATTGTCTTTCATTTTGTCACCTTGTAAGCATGCAGTGGGCCCTTTCCCAAACTCGTTAGAAACAATTAGTGCTCAACTGTTACGTAATATCAGTCCTCCTATATGGCAGTGAATGCTGGACAATTTCCTCATGGATGGAGAGAAGACTTGAAGCAACAGAGATGTGGTTCTACAGAAGAATGCTGAGAATATCATGGATAAAGCATTTGAGCAATGAGAATGTTTTAAGGAAAATGGAAACAAAAAGGTCACTTATACATAGAATCATAAATAGTTGAAATTTGTAGAATACATAATGTTATATAGGAATAAAGTGTCTCTGCCGACACTTGAGTTTGAACATCGACGCCAGTGGCGATCCCATTACTGAATTAAGTAGACCACGTGACCATAGAGGAAACGCATACATGTAGGAAGTATCTGACGACTAACGATCGGTATTTCTATTCTATCCTCTATAGTATACGGATCGTTATTTCTGGTCTATCCTCTATACTATACGGACCGCTATTCTCTACTCTATTCGCTATACTATTTCTCTTTTCGGATCACTATACGGATTACTATTCGAGCGAGTATTATCGAGCAAGTACTATTAGATTAGTGCGAGTGCTATTCGAAGGCGTCTGACACCAGCATTGTTCAACGGCGTACTATAGTTGTATCAGCGATTACAAAGTCTCTACTACAACGAGCTTTACGAAAGTGACAACGAGTATTCGGTAGCATCACAAAAGTAGCAACGAGTGTTCGTTGACACCCCAAAGCATAATGAGGAAATAAGGATTGGACATACTGAAGGCTAATACACTTAACGAAATGAGATACGCGAATGACGCGATGTTCTTGATAGCAAAATCGATAGTCCAAAATACTAGCTACAAAATGGAAACGAAAAATGAAGCAAGTACAGAAATTTAATTATTTGGGAAGAGTTATAACAGACAACTGACTATGCACCACTGAAATCTGAAATCGTATTGGAGGTATAAAACTCTTGCTGATAACCAAAAACAGACATCTGAAAATGTCAGGACATATAATAAAGAAAGAAGGCCTGGAGAATGTAACACTCGCAAGGTGTACTGAATGCAAGAGAAGCAGAAGTAAGTAGCGGGTTACCTACTTGATAAGTTTGAACAAATGGATGGAGAACTAAGTATAAAAGAGGGCGTCAATTTTAACGCCAATTTCTTTAATTTAAGAAAGAGCAAATTTTTTAAAAAGTTGATATAAAAAATCAACATTTTTTTTTAGAGAACGTTAAGTAATTTCTTTGAAGAAAAATATGACTTCTGTAAATAAATTCAATTTTTCTATCCACCTCCACTCACAATGAATATATGTAATCACCCCCCATGAATATATGTAATCACCCCCATGAATATATGTAATCACCCCCATAATGAATGTATGTAATCACCCGCATAATGAATATATGTAATCACCCCCCTGAATATATGTAATCACCCCCATGAATATATATAATCATCCCTAATGAATATATATAATCACCCCCCATGAATATATGTAATACCCCCCATGAATATATGTAATCACCCCATGAATATATATAATCACCCCCAATGAATATATGTAATCACCCCCTCATGAATATATGTAATCACCCCCATGAATATATATAATCACCCCCAATGAATATATGTAATCACCCCCCAATGAATATATATAATCACCCACCCAATGAATATATGTAATCACCCCCCATGAATATATGTAATCACCCCCATGAATATATATAATCGCCCCACAATGAATATATATAATCACCCCCAATGAATATATGTAATCACCCCCCCCCCCCCAATGAATATATGTAATCACCACGAAATTCAAAGTAAAGAGAACGTAGTAGTGAACATTTAATTTTTTTATAGTCTAATATGAGGGCTGGCCGCTCGTATGCCTGTCAGCTAGGGCGGCTAGCCAATCCCTATTGCTGACACCTGCTCAGGCACATTCGTATTTATTCAATACCCAAAGTACCCACTATGGTTTATACGGCAACTATGCTGAGCGGACCTTAGTTACAGTTTCTGGGAGGGAGCGTATTATATGGCATGATGAACAGTCTGAACAAGACCAGTACGCTCAAAGCCTCGGTCACGATGACTTGCGACTTCGTGCTAGCACAACTATCGACGGCTCCCAGATTGTTCCGTCTACCCAATTTCATTCACAAAGAGCTTGGATCAACTCGTGGTACGGTTTTCAGGCACTTTCCAAAGGTGCCACATGCTGGTATTGCCACCCCAGGACAATGACATCAAGAAATCACCTTCTTCACAAATCGACCATGGGGAGATTCGAACTCGGGTCACATGGTCGGAAAAGCGAACTTTCTATCCAATACATACATATATATATATTCGTGATGTACATAAAATTGTAATCGACGTTTATTATATTTCGTTCCCTCCCACTGTCTATACAAGATTCCATCGAGGCTGAAACGCGTAAAATAGTATTTTTTCGGCTTTGTCATTCAATTACCCACAGACCCTATATATATTATATTCTTCATCCCATATATATATACACACACACACACACACACACACACACACACACACACACACACATTCGCCCTTGCATGGAGTATTGCTGCCATATATGGGCTGGAGCACCTTCTGCTTACCTCGGAATTCTTGACAAGATCCAGAGAAGGATATGTAATCTAATTGGCCCTGATCTAGCGTCTTGTTTGCAGTCACTCTCTCACAGACGCGCCGTCGCCTCTCTCTCTGTTTTTTTTACAAATACTTCCATGGTAACTGCTCTGATGAGCTGCTCTCTGGTTCCCAGACTCCATGAATTCAAGCGCCCTACGAGGCTGGCATCCCGCTCTCACCCTTACACCGTAGAAACCTTCAAATGTAGCCGTCTCTTCTACTCCAATAGCTTCATACCTCGCACCTCTCGCCAGTGGAACACCCTCCCCAATTACTGTTTCCCTGAAAGCTATAATCTCCAACTATTCAAATGTAATGTCAATCGACATCTCCAATTACCTTGATCTACCCACTATCCTTCTCCTCTTCCTTTCTCCTATCACTCTTATCTGCTCTCGCTCCAAATCTTCCGCAACCCCTGCATCCTAGTGGCTTCACGCCTTGCTTGGGGCACAATGCTTAAAATATATATATATATATATATATATATATATATATATATATATATATACTGAGTGTAACAGCAAAAGTGTCCAAATTGTGTAACAGCAAAATTGTTGAATTGTTAGATTAAGCTTTGAACCATTTGTATCTTAGAAATAATTAAACACACTGGAATTCTTCGAGGTTTTTATAACACTATTGGACTCTATTTTGAGCAATAAGAATGTATAATTACTCTCCAAGCTTAACAGAAGAATCGTGATGAAATCGATCAGGACAAAAATGACATGTTCATCATTAATTAATCATATCTAAGGATCGGAAGCTCATCAAGGATTGATATAAAGTTCAAATATATATATATATATATATATATATATATATATATATATATATATATATATATTATTCCATGATCATTTTCCAACTTATTCAAGATGATCTTCACGCTCTAACCTTCTAACCTTGGAGTAACAAGGCGTCTCGCAGGTTTCACGTACGGTTCAATTTTCAAGTCGTTTTTCACTGATCTTTGGACTGTCATAACTGAAATTCCTCTTTCACGTTCCAAACGTCTTATAGATTGAGTTGGATCTTTTCTAATTGATCTCTTTAGCACTAAGTTTAAATGGTGATCCCTCTCCCTGTTGTGACCTCCTGATCCAGTTTTCCTTTCTATTGTTCCCTTTTTTAAACTTATTCACCGTTCACTTGATGGTTCATAAATAGACTTTGAAGATGGAAACCAGAGTATGAATGTTGGTACCATTACTGAAGGTTTGAGTGATCTTTTTCCTCTCGCCATTGCTCAGTTCGGAAAACAGTGCGTCTGGCACAAAACGATTTTAACCTGTTCTCTTTCTAGCTGAAAAATTATGTCAAGATGGCTTAATGTCTTATCTGAAAATCTGGGAAAAAATGTCATTTAGTTTAGTGTTTTTTTTAGATATTAAACATTTTCTGGGATAAACAATTATGTTGTTACACGATTTGGACAATTATACTGTTACACTTGGTATATATATATATATATATATATATATATATATATGAAGAAATATACGCTTAAGGTGTGCTATACTTATGCTCAATATCAGAGATAGGGCGTCTGTAAATATAAAAGTGAACATTGAAGTCAACACTTAGAGGCAACGGGCTGTTTCATGCTAGACACAATCGTCAGGCCACCAATATATATATATATATATATATATATATATATATATATATTACTAGTGTTCCCCCTATATAAGGCCCAAGAGCCACTCGCCGTAGAATGTTACTGAAGGAGTTTTCTGTGAAAGTTAAGAGGCGTAGTTTAGTGGGATATGTGGGAATGACAACGGTTAACCCTATACATGAACAGGCCAATAATGTAATAGTTGGGAATTGGTTCCATAAAGTAATAGTTGTTGTGAGAAGAAGCTGTTTGAGTGGGACTTCTCTTTAATGAAATCCGAAAGGATGACGTGTATATATAGTAAGGATACAAGTTAAAGCTTAAAATAAGCTAAAATCTTAAAATATAAAATAAAGTGAGGGTTCATTGTCGACAGAGTATAAATTCATAGAGGCTGAGTATCTTTTATCCGAAATTCCCAAATCCGAAAACCTCCAAAATACGAAAGTTGTTCAGCTGCTCACATCACTTGCCACAAATGGAAAATTTCAGAAAGCAATATGTCTACCTGTAGCTTGATTATTCCGTTGCAGCGTTACAAATAAAATGCTGACTTTTTTTTCAGTTTTCATTGCATTTGATTGTAATCAGAATCCATGCTTTCGTTTTTATACAAATACTGTACCATTATGTATTGTAACATTTAAACAAAACACGATATCGTTGGTGGTGACTGATAGCTGACCAAATTTCCCTTTTCACACTCACAATGATGTCATCGATGATGTACTCTCTTTCTCCATTTTCTCACACCTGATGTAGTAGTAGTGTTTGGTGTTGCATTTGTTTTGTCAGTAGTGATCATGTTTTTTGTACATGCACAGAAAGTACAAAATATTATTTTTAAGTGAAATCTTCATTTCACTACTTAAAAATCCGTGTGAGCATTACATGACTACCGTCATTACCTGTATCTGTTTGTACATAAAATTTATTAAATTTTATATAAAACTACTTTCACGTTATATGTTATTTATATAAAACTACCTTCAGAATATATGTATAAGATGTGTTATGAAATGTAAAGGGATATTGTGTTTATGCTTAGGTTCCAATCTGCTCCATTTTATAGATGCTATTTACAAATTAAATAGCCTGTATTACAAAATCCGAAAAAATTCGGATAAAGGATTCTCGACCTGTATTGTAATATTATCAATTCGATAATATTACCATCCGCTACTCAAAGTTTCATGTAACAACGATCATCAAGTGGAAACAATGCGGAACCAATCTATCATTGAGATTATATACTCCAGGGGTGGTAGGTAACCCCCAAGCCGGATGTGTATCTTTGATTAAATATTTGTTCTTATGCCGGCGTGAGGCCATAAGCTCCCTTCTCTCATTCAACAGCTGGGGACACACACATACACTCGCGCGCGTGTTTGTGTGTGTGTGTGTGTGTGTGTGTATAGTATCTTCTCTTTGCTACCTGAAGATTGCATAAGGATATAAAATTCACAGTAATGGACGGGTAAGATAGCACAAACATTAATTATTATACACACACATATATATATGTATATGTGAGTGTGCGTATATATGTGCGTGTGTGCATATATATATGTGTGTGTGCGTGTGTGAACAATAAAATGCACACGTAGTAAAACAAATAAAGTGCTCAATGTAAAATGCAGAACCTTAAATTTAATATAATAATGAATGCATCTGCTATGTTACTTCTCTGCTATTGTCAGTTTTATGTCCTTGTGCAATCTTCGGGTAACAAAGTACTCTACAGGTAGAGTAAGTACCCTACAAGTATAGTTCCTTCCTATGACTGAAAATGAAAATCTAAGACGTGTAGCGGTTAGGGTTGCCAATTCCCTAAAATGATAATGCGGACCGTAGATTTTTTTTCCCAAACATGGTTACGTGAACTTCCTTTGGGTGAGGTTTCCAACAAGAAGTCCACAGACCATCAAAGCTGAATTAAATCAGTTTTTTATTTTTCATTGATAGGAATTGTAAAAATAAGAGAGAGAGAGAGAGAGAGAGAGAGACAGGAAGGCAAGATTTCGTTCGTATTCCAAGTGTTCATCTTTATTAAGCACATCTTTTTTTCCTTTTTTAAAAAAAAAAAAAAAAACGCAAAATTTACGCGTTATTTTTTAAACGGAAACTTCGATTCCCAAAATGCGGGACACGTCCTTCGACATCAAAATGCAGGACAATCCTCCATTTTCTGGGATGGTTGACAATTCTAGTTTGCGCTGAAAGCCACGATAAAAAATGACATGTATATCAACTTGGAACTCGAAGTTTTGTTCCAGATAAAACTACACACACATGTAAGAAAGTTCGGAAAAGAGGAGCGACAGTTTACCCGACCTCAATTGGATTACTTATATACGATCCATCGCTAATGAAGCAGGTCAAATGTTCCCTGTACCGCTCTAGTAAGTACCTGGCTCCTCATAAGAGCCAGATCAGGCCGAAAATGGAGAACTGTTGCCATATTTGGGCGGGAGCTACACAGTTCTCACTTTCCAGTATTGGTAGAGTTTAAAATCATCTCCGAGTCCTCGTTGAAGACAAATTATTTTTCCTCCTTCCAACTTCTCTATCACATCGGGATTTGGCGAGTCTCTCACTGTTCTATCGCTACTTCGATGGAAAGTGCTCGAACGAACTACATTTCTTGGTTACGCCATGTCTGACTTTCGCGGTTAGGACCCGCTATGCCACTTACATATTATCAAACCACCCACATTCCCTCCGTATTCCATTGGTGAGAAGTAAGTTATAATCAAACAGTTTCTTCCCGCAAACCACTGCCCTGTGGAACAGATTTCCAAGAGGCTGTTTTCCTGATCAATACAATCTTAACCTGTTCAAATCTAGTGTTCACCGTTATCTTACCCTCATATCCATATAAACTATCCCTTAACCCTAAACCCGGGCACCGCCCTGGGTATGACGATAAACTACATCAGCGTCCCGGGTAAGACGATAAACTACGTCCAACAGCAAGGCCTCTGATCAGGAGGTTTTGAGGAGAGTGGAACCAACTCTTAAGTGTTGGTGTTCCCAGGTCCAACCGGACCCGGGGTGGTAGCACCAGTTAGGGTCCCAGCTATGGGCAAATAGTTAACCCCAAACTGGGGTCAAAGCACTATGAAAGTGAAAAAAGAAGGGTTTAATACCATAAATACTTTGTGAAAAAAATTATTGGCAGCAATACATTTTTTTTGAAAAAAATTTTACCAGCAATACATTTTTGAATATATATATATATATATATATATATATATATATATATATATATATATATATATATATATATTACCAGCAATAAAAATTTTGTCGGCATTAAATAACCCATTGAGGTTGATATGCGATAAAACAAAGCAAACCAAACCAAACTAACCCTGGGCATTGTCCAGGTTGAAGCTTACTGTAAAAAAGAAAAAAAAATTCCGACATATTCACGAAGATGGGAGACGAGAACAATTATCAGAATAAACAGATATTTTGTTTTCGACCGTTTCCATGGGAACCTGGAGTGAGAGAAAACGGATGTGTGGAGATATTATTACCTGCTCGTAAGTAAAGTTTTTGCCGGCTGCCATTCGTCAGCGCGGAGAATCTTGAAATGAAAATTTGGATTGTTGGATTTTGTTTTCTTATCTTTGTTTCTTTTTCATTTATCAATTCAACTGACGCCATAATTGGAGCAGCTGCCACATCAGTTCGAAATGGGAGGATAACATTTGGAAAGTCAGTGAAGGGTCAAAATAAAACTTTGAAAACTGTTAACACATTCACTGCTACCTTGTCTATTTGAAAACTTACTTAGTGTTATCTGTGTTTTAGTTAGAGCCAGCGGTAGAAATTGTTAGTTATATATATTTTATTTTGGCAAATAAAATGAAATACAGTGTAACCCGGATGTAAGAGAGTTGTCGGGACCGGAGAAGAAGTCTCTTATATCCGGGTTTCTCTTATATCCGGGTTTGGTCTATTTTATATACATTAACACAGGCTCTAATTTGGGACCAGAGAAAATCTCTCTTATATCCGGGTTTCTCTTATATCCGGGTTTGGTCTATTTTATATACATTAACACAGGCTCTAATTTGGGACCAGAGAAAATCTCTCTTATATCCGGGTTTCTCTTATATCCGGGTTAAACTGTACTAGTTCGCTGAATTGTAATAATCTTTTCCATTTTATGATTAGTAAGTATAGTTTTTACTTAATAATAATATCACCTAAGCCGAAGCGGTACAAATTAATACAGAATTTTAAGATTTAAAACTTTACAAATTATTCCAATTAAAATTTTTTAAAATTGAAAACAATTCTTGTAAAAATTCATCATTCATGGAAATTTTTTCTTAAGACAATAGTGTCTATATCTTAAAAGTAATTAAAAGCTTTTCTAATTAAATAATGTTTTAGTTTTATTGCATTTTTTATTTTACGATACAAGATTTTCGGTAACTGGGGGTTCCGTTTTAAAAAAGAAATTGATGATTTAATTTCTCCAAAGACAGCTTACAACTAATACCAGTCTTACATTCTACAAAAATTGAATGTTTTTGAAATTTCATAAAATTAAAATAAGTATGGTGGTAAAATATTTTTACCAAGATTTTCTAAAAAAAAAAGAAACGTTTCTAAAATAATTTCATTCATTTGTTCATAAGTCCTGAAAGTTTCATTAAGTTCCGACAATTATTTGATTTTTGAAAACATTTCAAAATCGGTGTGTTTTTCACTGAAAAAAGACGCTAAAATTTCCTATATTAATTTATGGTCACCCGCTGACACATGAAAAAAAAAAAAATAAATAATAAAACAATTTTGAAGGTTCTAAAAGGGATTAAAAATATAATTTAATAAAAAAAAACATCGGTCTTTCCTCTTAATAATAACAAAGATTTTGATAAAACTTTATTTTTATTAAGTTTGGAGTATTTTTCATGTATGCTCATTTTTAGCGAATCTTTGGAGGTACCTATTTCATATCATCTATATTTTTGTTAGGGTTACCATTAGAAATTTCTCTGAAAGACTTCTATGTGCCATGTTTCTTCAAGACGTGGGTAATTAGAGCTCGCCACAATTTACTGTCCTTTTTAGCTCTTAGTAAAGTTTGTTTTTTGCTACCTCTCCTAATCCCTATCCTGTCAACCATTTACCCAAGCTCATTAGATAGATTATACGCTGCTTTTCCCTGCCACTCTAGGTTACATAGTGAGTATCTGAGTATCAGTTTTTCCAAGCCCTCTTTCCTCATTATATGCCATAGACATTTCAATTGTGTCTTTCCTATTCTAAATATACTTCTCTTTTATGTTTCCATCTTTCTTAGTTTCGTTGCTCACATATTCAGTCCATGGCATTCTCAATATCCTTCTGTAGAACCATATTTCTGTTACTTCACGTCTCTTCTTTGTCTGAGATGAGATGAGATTGTTCAGCATTCACTGCTATATAGGAACACCGGTATTACATCGCAATTCATTGCTCTTTTCTTTGTTTCTAACGAAAATTTCCCGTTTTTTAATACTCGGCTTAGCTTTTGAAAGATTATTCCAATGCGCCTTCGAATGTCGGTGTAGCATTTTCCGTCCTTTGTTAAAAACAACCCCTAAATACTAATTTTTGTACTTGCTTGAATTTGATGTTTCCGATTTGTAATTTGAATGTTGGGCTGTTTCTTTTGCTAACAACCATACATTGTCTTCTTAGGCTTGGCGTTTAGTTCTTTCTCCTCGCTTTCCTTCTGTAGGAGTCCCTGTAGTTTCCATTCTCTGTCTACTATTAACACTGTGTCATCTGCATATCTTATGTTGTTAAGATTGTGGCCGCCAATAATGAATCCTGTTAGGACTTCTAATTCTCTCAGGTTTGCTTCACCGTAAAGACTGAATGTCCGGCGGGAAAACACATCCTTGTCTAACGCCTCTTTTCATTTTTGTGTATTTACTGAATTAATTTTCTATCTGTATGCAGATGGTTTGCTCCCAGTTTGTTCTGAGTTATTCTAATTCTCAAATAAATCAAGCTTACCTAGCAGCTGAAATAGTTCTTTCAGACATACTTTATCAAACGCTTTTGCATAATCTATAAAACAAAGGTATACATCCTTCTGTCTTTGTATTGATCTTTCTGATATCATTCTCAGCATCAAATATTGCATTCCTTGTTCCAGTGTCTTTAACGACAGCGCACTGCTCTTGTCCTATTTTCGGTCTAATTCTGCTGTGCGCTCTATTCATCAGGATTCGAGAGATAAGTTTTCTCATGTGGCACGTTAGGCTGATTGTCTGATTGAGTTTGCATTCGTTTGCACCTGTTCTTTCTTTTTTTTTTTTAAGCAGCACTACGAAAATGCAAGTCTTTTGATATATCACCATTGTCGCATATTTCATGGTTTGCTGTCTCCGTTTAATTATCTCTAGAATTTCATCTGTCATCCACTCCTTTTTCCCTTGTCTGGTTTTCTTTGGGATGATCTCTTTTGCTGATGTTACTAAAGTTTCTTTTACTGCCTCTCACTTTGAACTTACATTCTCATTTAGTTCATTGTATCTGCTTTAACGCTGTCCACATATTTCTCCTTCATATTCGAACCATTCAGGAGTCTGTCGTATTGCAATTTGAGTACTGCCTTGGTCCTCTTCAATATCCGATGTTTCACTCTAAGTTTGTTTTTCAGTGTAAAACTGCATTCCTGAATCTCTTATTGATCATTATGTCGCCGGTTTAGTTCTTCGTATCTCCTCCATGTCTATATACGTCTTTGCTGTTCTTGAAATTAGGTGCTGAGTATTACTTGATCGTTCGCGGTGCACCATTGGATCCATTTTTCTTTGCGTTCATTGCTAGTTCCTAGTTCGAATTTGCCAACTATTTCACGATCTTCCCTACTTTGGCATTCAAGTCTCTAATGACTATTGTAATTTCCTGCCACATAACTTAGTTTGTTGCGTCTACAATACGCATTGCAAATCATTTGCAGGCTTCAAGAGCTTGCTCACGAGAACCGAAGACCTTGATCAAACTTATCAGCGACGGTCATACTCGTTTAACGAGTCGCCGGACATCACGTATTTAATGTATAAAAAATATGGCCGCAACTGTCTAAGTAGGGCCGGCCTGAAAAAGAATCAGACACACCCCACCCACACAGAGAGAAGTCATTCGCCACACGTTATGCAGTATTTCTAGTTGCAGCAAGTGTAGAAAAGAATGTGCCTCAGTTGGTGGACTGAAACGTCGTATGCAAGTGCACCAGAATATCACTGTAACATCTGCAAGATGTGCCCAATTTTTCCACATCTGCACAAGAGAATGGAAGTTTCTAGGAGGAGTAAAATGCTACAACAGCGCTGCCCATGCTTGTGGACGGATCAAGCGATGGCATTACTAGAAATCGAGTCGTAGCCATCATGCATGTCCGAGGAAGTGCTGAAAAGTTCCCGACCCGACCAAGAGACCCTTCAAAAAGAAATTGTGATGTTTGGGTCGAGTCTAATAACTTTTCAACACACCCTCGAAAATATGTATCTGAGCTCGTATTTACGTGTGAGTATATTCCTAATGCCCACACACAGACGTACATAATGAGGACACACGTCATAGAATGATGGTTAACGAGCTTATATCGCAAGAGGCTACAGTAGTATATTGACTTCTCACTGTAATTCATACCAAAATACACTTTGCACTAAATATCTGTTATAACCTAGAGAAGATTACTAAATAGAATAATCAAACGAAGTTTGGTAATGAACGATAATACTCAGGACAAGAACAATACATATAAGATTCGCCAGCGGCGCGTAGAAGAAGTAGTCAACTGCTAGAAGTGAGTCAAGTGAATTCCACAATGAATCTCTAACTGCAGACCAACATACAGTACTTACTACTCTATTTATGTGAATGGGGACATACCCATTATCACCCGTAAGTATGCTACAACAATATCCCACCAGACTATCAAGGAGCCTGGTGCAGAGGTGATTTCTCAGCCTCCGAGCGCATAATCAAGGAACCTCATAGCTGCACATAGGTTTGAAAAGTATAGGAACGAACTATAGATAGATAGATAGATAGATAGATAAACATCCACCCTAGCGGTGATTGGGTAGTCTGTCAGACATTGCATACGAGAATGTAAAGTCCACGTCTGTTATTCATTAATCGACACAACAGCGTCGTTACAGAGGATTGCCGATGAAATGGTTATGATGAATGAAGTGTGGTATGAGTGAAATAAGAATTGATAGGAGGTAAAGATTATGAGAATAAGTAGGATAGACGACGACTGACCCTTGACTTGAAATGGTTAAGATTGTAATGTTCAAGAAAGCATTCACGCTGTAATCTATTCCAAAATGTAGCAGTACGTTGTTTAAAAAAATGGGTGGAACTTCTCAAATATGGAGTACGATGTAAATGAAGGTTCGAATCCGTGTCCTATCCATTAAGGTCTGAACTGGTGGTACTAAAGAATGCAGCTCGTCTGAACTATGTACGGGGCCCACAGTAAGGATAACCTGGCGGTGCCCAACTCCTTTCCAAATAACATGAAAGTTGTATTAAATTACATGGTACCTGTAGGAGGAAGTAACACTGACCCCAGCTGAAATTTGTATTCGGTTCTTCTTCATCTTTAGGTACCGTGTCCTTTCAGGACGTAGGCATTCATAGCTTTCCATAGTTTTCTATCCTTTCTAGCCCCAAGAAATGTTTGGTCTCTTACCATCACTCCCAGCCCATGTTCTGCCATCCATTTACAAGTTCGCTCTGTCGGTTACTCGCTGTTTCCCTCTTGCCTTTAATGTCCTGTGAGTGTTAAATTCTCCAAGTCCTCTTTCCTCATTATGTGTCACAGAAAGTCAAAAATCTGTCTGTAAATATAATTTTACTTGTAATTTCCATTTTTTTTTTAAAACGTTCACGTTGCCTACATGTTCCGTCGATAATATTTCCAGCCTTCTTCTGTAGAACGGCATCTCTGTCGCTTCAAGTCTCAGTTATGCGACATTTCGTTTGTTGCAAAGGGGTTGTAAGGTGGAAAATAATTTGTCACCCAAGAGAACACAGATGCTTTTGAACTCTATCGAGACTAGAAAATGAGTACTAGATAACTCCTGCCCGAATATGACAGGAGTTCTCCATTTTAGACCTGATCTGGCTCTTGTAAAAGTAGAAGATAGTATGCGGAGTCAGATACTTACTAGAACGGTACAAGGAACCGCCCATTTTTCCTGCATCTTTAGCGATAGACTGTATGTACGATTTCCACTTGAGGTCTGGGTTGAGTTTAAGATTCAATAGTCGTTCAAGTCACGGGGTCTCCCTGATGGGACATCCGTTCACCATGAATAAGACTATTGATATTATATTGCAGTTAAGCACTATTTTCTTTCTTTAGGGTCACCTCGAGGTGGCGTAATGGTTAGCAAGCTTGGCTCGCTAGAACAATTACGACTGAGTAATGAGTTCGATCCTCACTGGGTATCCCCTAATTTCGTCCTTGTGCCACATCTAAGCTACGCTTGGAAAATTACTATTTTCTTTCTTTATAATGTAGTGTATAAATGTCCATTTAATATGTATTCACTGCCATATAAAAGGATTGGTATTACATAGCAATTCAGCACTTTTTTCTTTGTTTCTGGTGTGTGAAGTCTTTACTTCATCTGTGAGGAGGTTATCCAACAGTTACTTCCATATAAGACCGTCTGTGAGAAAAACATTACATTACAGTTAAGAAATCTTTTTTTGTTTCTGTTACCTCAAGTCTCTTTAAGGAAATTTTCCAGTATTTACTGCCATATTATAAGAGAACTGATATTATATAGCAATTATGCGCTCTTTGATTCTGTTGTGTCAAGTCTCCTCTTCATCCGTGAAGAAACTGTCTAGCATTTATTGCCATATAGGATATTTGAGCACTTCATTATAATCAAGAGGGTTGCAGTCTGGGGAGTTAGGAGGATAGATGTAAGGGATGATGTGGTCGCAGAAATTATCTGACAGCCATGCCTGGATTCTCCTTCTTAGTGGCATGGCGCAGAGTCCTGTTGCGAGACATAGGGTCTTCTATCAGCCACCCTCTTGACCCAGAGCAGCACTACCTCCTCAAGGCACTTGATGTAGGCCTCTGTTTTGAGTCGGAATCCCTTACCAACAAATTTGGGAGTTCTTTTCTTATCAGAATGCGTTTTCAGAGCTGCTGTATCTTCATAGTCACCATTAGACTCTTCGAACTCTTTACAAATTCTCTGCACTGTCCTCAGACTGACACCCAAACACTCTCAAATGTTTGTAATGGAGCTTCCGGCGCGAATGCCAAGCAATACAGCATGCCGTTTCCAAATTTCTGGCGGAGTGAATTGCGTCATAAGTGCTCTTTTTTCTCACAGACGGTGCCAAACTGACACTACTATACTATGCAGACGATAAAATCAAAAAGCATCAACGCGCATGCGCAATATTAAAAAAAATAAAATGGCGACAATTTACCCATCACACACTGTAATTGTTTGTTTTGTTTTAATTATTCTATTAATGTTAATACATGCTTCAAGAGCCACTCAAGGTAGAGGGGTACTGAATATGGTGTGTGATATGAATGTATGAGGAAAGAAAATGAGACTGAAGAACACATTTTCTTTATTAAGATTTCTTGAGTGTGCAAGCCGATAGGCGTAATTAAAAAATGTTTAAAATAAAAACGGGGTGTCTATTTCAAACACGGACATCCACTAATGATAACATTTGAGGTAATATATATATATATATATATATATATATATATATATATATATATATATATATATATATATATACTAATCAATAGAAACAGAAAAATATACTTGCGTCTTTCTGGTTTTGAAATTTTGAGACGACACTACACTGAAGAGGTTCGATGTCGAAAGTTTCTCGAATATTCCGAAAGAAAATTCTGATGCCCATTTAATCTGGTCGGGTACTTTTCAGTTCCTCCTCGTGTATCTATCTATCTATCTATCTATCTATCTATATATATATATATATATATATATATATATATATATATATAGTCTATTTAAGTGCTCAGTTTTGGGGATATAATTTTAGTACACGGCCTGATGATTACTGAAATCGTAAAAATGAGTGTTACTATGTAAAGTTGATTCCTATGTTCACATTTCTTCCATGTGTATATACAGACGCACACACGTGTATATATATATATATATATATATATATATATATATATATAGATAGATAGATAGATAGGGAGAGAGAGAGAATTAATGTATTTATTTTTTTAATCCGACATTTATTACTTCAAACATTATTATAGTAGAAACTATAAAATAAAACTAGAATTTTCTCGAATACATAATATACACTATTTAATAAATAAAATGTAGCGTCTATTTCAAATGAAATGTATCCACTATAATAAAATTAGAAGTATATATATATATATATATATATATATATATATATATATATATATATATATATATATATAAAAGTATCCACTATAATAAAATTAGAAGTATACTGGTTATATCCGGGCAGCAACTGTTCAATTGAAGTCATTTCGTTGAAAATAGATATGTCAATTACATTTTGCAATTAGCCTTTTTTTTGTTGAATTTTCGTATATTATTATTAAAAAGTATATAGAAACTATGTACTCTTAAAGAGAAACTATTATATATATATATATATATATATATATATATATATATATATATATATATATATATATATTGAACGAATGCAGCACCCTGTTACTGTGTGTGGGTTTGTGGGTGTGCCGTCGTTGTTCGGAAAGATAGCACAGTTTTTGCCTACTGCTTGATGTTTGATGTAGTTACGTAATATCTTACCGGCGCCACTAGTCGGTGTTCAATCGCAGATAAAAACGAGGATTCCGAATAAATAAAATAGTAATGACATTTCATAAATCCAACAACACTGGCTTGAATATTTCTGCCGTATTCTTAAGGACACCGTATTTCTTTCGTATCCCTTTCCATCTGTCCCTTCCCAAGTAAGGACATTTCTAAATCACCCAATCCACATTCTTCTGCTTTTATGTGCCGCGTACTCTTGCGACGTGGGCGATCATGGCTCTCCGCAACTTCCTATCTTTCGCAGCTCTTAGCCAGGATTTCTTAACCCTTTTTTCCCTTGTGGCCCATTTTTGGTGTCATAAAACATCCCAGGCCTGCATAAGCACAAACAGAAATTCTATGCAACAGGGAATACATTTACAAAAGCAAAATGTAGTAGAAAATATAAATCCAGACTAATGACGACATTGCTGCTGGTGTCTGTCTGTCAGCTTGTCAAGGTGAACTTCTAAGCCTTGTTCCAAGCGTAAGTCTCCTCTCTTCTCAATCTGCAATTAATTTTCCTTCAGCCAACTCCTGACCCACTTTTAAAAAATTATCAGGCCCACTTGTGGACCCAAGGGCCCACGTTGAGCATCACTGATCTAAGTAATTTTTATCGTTACTATCCTTTCCAGTCCCTGTTCAGCCATCCATTTACACTAGCTCTTTAGGTAAGTGATAATGGTTCTCCACAACTTCCTATCCTTTGTAGCTCTAAGTAATGTTTATTTCCTTACTATCCTTCTCAGTCCCTCTTCTGACATCAATTTACACAATCTCTTTAGGTAGGTGATAATGGTACTCCAAAATTTTCTATCTTTTCTAGCTCAAAGTAATGCTTTTTTCTCTTACTATCCATCCCAGTACCTGTTCTGGCGCCCGTTTACACAAATTCGTAAGTAGGTTACCCGGAGTTTCCATCTGTCCCTTCTGCTTTCAGTATGTCCCTTGAGTGTCAAATTCTTCAAACCTTCTTTCCTCATTATGTGTTTCAGAAGTTTCAACTGTCTCTTTCTGATCCTTTTTGTTTTCTTTTTTCCTTAAAAGTTCCTCTTTACTCACATGTTTCGTCCACAGTATTCTTGGCATCCTTCTGTAGAACCACATTTCTGTTGTCTCAAATCTCCTGTTTACTTGTGAAGAAAATGTCCAGCATTCACTACCATAGAATACAGAGGAAAAGAACTTAACACCAGAAATGCTGTGAAACTATACCCTGATCCAATATTTGCCCACCCCTACAGAAATAGGGTGTGACGGTTTAACGGGTGGTGCCCATATGTATACATATGAGCCAAATACTAAAACCTTACGATCACTGTCAGACTGTCGTCGATATCCACCAACCTTCTATAATTTTATTGATTTGTTTTTACGGCTTATCAACCTTTTGCACATTATTTAAAACCGGGAAATATTTTTATATTGCAAGATTTTTTTTTTGAGATTATAATGTTTTACAGGTACAAGTTCTACTAATTAACCCATAGCTGGGGGGAATAGGTGAATTCATACCTTTCCCAAGGGTATTTGCGCGTGTCAGTATAACGAACCCGACTGGAATCCGAACTCAGCTCTCTGATTTCCAATTCCGAATCGTTATCCATTACACCCTACGCGCATCCAAGCTTACAACATCTGGTATTCCCAAGCAGTTGCTCATCAAGGTACTGACCAGGTTCGATGTTGCTTAACTTCGGGGATCGTACGAGAACCGGTGTTTCAACGTGATGCGGCTATAAGCCTTAACCGTTATTGAGGAGAACGAAGGCTATAAAAGAAAAGGATTCAAAGAGACAGAAAGTGACGATTGACGTCGCATTTGAATTTTTGAAGATCGTAGTTGACAAGAAAGAAGAGAGTTCCACAGTCGAGAAGTGCAAGGGAAGAAACTATTTGCATAAAACTTACGGTTACACTTAGCAATTTCAACTGTAAAATGATGAGACCTAGCGGTAGTACTTTGCTTAAATTCTTGAAGATGAGGAAGCAAAGAGGAAAGCTCATCAATGCAACTGCCATGAAAATATAGAAAAAGCAGAGGAAAACTGTTGGCGTCCACCGGGGCTTGGCTCCCCTCATTACAGAACTGCGGCTATGGAATACGGCAGTGGAGAAGAACAGATACACCACTTTGATCTGAGTCTGAAGACCGGGAAAAAGGGAGGTCGGTATTTATCCCGTCCCGCATCCCATGGTGTGGTCGATTTACATATATAAATGGTCAAGAGACAAAAATTGCATAGTTTTCAAGACCATTGTCACGCTGGCTCTAGTATCCATCCTCTTTAGTACATTGAGGGAAGTGGTGACACAGAACTGGAATACCTGTGACTAGTCTTCCCTGATTACAAAATTCTAAATTGCCCAAAGGTAGAAATGCCGATACATACGTAATTAATAGCCATTTTTAACACCGTGGAGTAATGGATAGCAATTCGGAATCGGAGAGCCGAGTTCGAATTCCACTCGAATCCATTACATTCACTTACGTTGGGAAAGGTATGAATCCTCTGCTTCTTCCTCCAGCTATGGGTAAATAGCAGGACAGACCGGTTTCTGTAGGCTTGGATGGCAACTGGTCAACCGCAGAAAGAAATGGCAACCTACTGCGGGAAAAAGATCTGCCTTAAAACGATCTCTATTAAAATTAATTAATTATTATTTATATATATATATATATATATATATATATATATATATATATATATATATATATATATATATATATATATATATATATATATATATATATCATACATATATATATATATATATATATATATATATATATATATATATATATATATATATATATATATATATATATATATATATATATATATATATATATGACTACAGATTATAGTTTATGGACGTTAATGGTTGCCCGAATATTTTTTCATTCTCTCTCTTCAATTATGAACTGAAAAGCCGAAACTATCTCTACTCTCTTCCTTCTCCACATCGACCGCCATTACTGCTACCATAACCGCATATATAACTTTAGTAATATTTTCCCTATTCAAGGTATGAAAGCGGAGGAGAAAAAAGAAAGACAGATAGATTACAAGAGAAAAAGTAGAGGGTGGCTGCTTGACCACGGACACACCCTGATAAATGATTCTTTTTTTTTCCCCGTTATTTCTCAACCTCTCTCTCGCAAAACGCTTGTATTCGGCATCTTTACATTAACGGCAAAGCTTACTGTTTAAATACCTCTACAGCAAAAAGAAAATATTGTCTTAAACTATTTTTTTTCTTTAAGTGAAAAAAGAAAGAATTTTGTACAATATTCCGTTTGTATCGGTTTGGATTCTTCACTTATTTTCCCACGGTCTATTTTCGATATTAACGTTCAAATTTATTCCGTTCATCACTTAAGTGACATTAAGTGTTTATGCATCATCATATCGTATTATCTTTGAAAACAAATTTTTATAAGTTTACAATTCTACTGCCAGAGCTATTAACCCCTAAACATTCGTATTACAGTATTTGAAAAATATTAAATTATAATCACTTTAGCTAATATACAATGGAAACAGACAATTTATTAAAGATATTAATTCTTACTTGATCCCTAAACAGAATTTTAGAAAGTTAAATTGTTTTCATCATTTTAAAACAGCACTGCTTTCTGCTAGTATTTGCAGTTTCCTGAATATTTTAGTCTGGCTTTAAACTCTTCTGGAAAATTCTTTTCGGAAACAAAATGATTTTCATGGATTATTCCACAAGTATTTTCTTTTCTAGATGATATTTTGAGACAAGTATTTGAAAAAAAAAAGGAAAGAAAAAAAAGAAGCTTTTTGAACAGTCGCTGTCCTTGAATTGTTTTAACTTCTTTCAAGGAGTATTGATTTATTACAAACTGTAGATCACATTTGAACCGCCTTCTTTCTATCAACGCAAAATTCGACGAGACAAAAGTCCTTTTTTTTTTGGGTCATGGGATGTTTAAACATTACGAGAGCCATTACAGTCAGGATACTGTTTGCCTGTCATGGACTAATATCAATTTGGCGACTCTACGATGTTACCAAGGATCATCGTTTTTGGTATTTGGCAACAACTTTGGTTGGATTAGGCATAGAAACAGCCATCACTGTTTTCAAAAAGGATGGAAAAGAATGGAAATGGTAAGAAATTTTAAATTTCTTTTAAAATTCAAAAAAAAAAAAAATCTTTAGATTGAAATATTTTTGTTTCTATAAAGATTATATCTAATTTTTTGTTTTCTGAATATCGTGATTAGAAATGAATACTTCACTACACACATAATTGCGTACGGCCTTGTATGTATACACACGCACACATGCATACGCATTTTAAGTCTCTATTATTCTCATATATATATTTGTTAGCGTGTGCTTGTGATAGATAGATACATAGATGTGGTTGCGTGTGTGCCTTTGCTGCTTTTTTTATGGGTTTACACGCACGCACACAAACACA